>APFE031657451.1:485828-504095 GCA_000404065.3 Pinus taeda | reverse complement strand
GCTGAGGTGAAGACAAAGCCCGAGCAAGAGCAAGAGCAATCACCAAAGAGAAGATTGGCAAGGCTATCCTAAAAGAACTATGGGGTCCTCAACACTCTTCCCCGCCGAAGACAAGCTCCGTGAGAAGTCTGACTAAGAAGGATGGAAGATGTATCTCGATCTGACTTTAGAAGATCAGGAAGTGTTGGATCATGTGAGAGGCAATATTGTTGAGCCTCCATCAAATGCACCCGCTGCTGCCAGGAACAAATGGAAACCCAGAGAAGTCAAAACAACGAAGATCATCCAGGACTCTATTGACAAGCGCTTGGTGGCCTATGTTTCTGAGCTGAACACCTCCAAGGAAATCTACGATAGACTGGTGAGTTTATTTAAAGTTAATGATGCAAATCAAGTTCTGTTTCTTAGAAATACGCTGAACGAAATTAAGAAGGGCAAAGATGAAAATATGCAAGCATATTTCTTAAGAATCACCGAGATCAAGAACGATCTCCTATCTATTGGAGAAGTAATTCCTGACAGGGAAATGGCACTCACAATTCTTGGAGGACTACCATCTGAATGGTATGTATTCAAGACTCTCCTCAACAATAATGTAATTCCTGGATTTGAGGAATTAATGGCAAGAAGCATTCAAGAAGAAGTAAGGATGGAAGAATAGTTAATGCCCGCACTTAAAGGTCATCCCACTGCCTTTTCTTCTCATGCTAAAAGAAGAAACCATTCCAAAAGGAACACTGAACCAAAGGGTGGAAAAGGACGATGTTATCATTGCAATAAACCAGGTCATTATGCAAGGGAGTGTCCTGATAAAAGGAACTCACACCGGGATGATGATCAAAATCCCTCTCAAGGCAATCAAAGAAATGGCAGGTCAAATGGCCGAGGTAAAAGGAGTGCTGGAAATCAAGGAAGAGGACAACCAGTCAAGAAGGCAAGAAATTCCAGGTATGAATCTAACATTATTAACAATAAGCAGGATGAATATTATCTACCAGCTGCTCTATCTACCTTTGCTCCTCCAGACTCGCTGGGAAATTGGTTTATTGATAGTGGTGCCTCAAGGCACTTCACTGGTTACAAAGAAGTTCTCCATAATCTGATAGAGAAAGAAACCAACCTAGAAATTGTCCTTGGAGATAATATGAAATATCTCGTGAAAGGTGTAGGCAATGTCTCTCTTAAATTGAATCAAGGTAATACAATCCACCTACAGGATGTATTATATGTACCTGATCTCAAAAAGAACCTGGTGTACATTTCGGCAATGGAAGACAAAGGCTACAAGGTGGCTTTCAGCGATGGCAAGGTACGTGCATGGAAAAACAATATTAAAAATGCCTTCACTCTTGGGTTTCGAGTTAATTCATTATATCAGGTCGGAGGAAGTCCGCTAGGTGTCATGTCTTGTGACACATCTGTTCAGTGCGTACTATGGCATCAGAGGTTTGCTCACCTTCATTATAAAGCTCTACTTGATGTAAGAAAAATGGTGACCGGGATGCCCAAGTTCAAATTAGAGCAGGAAGGTGTATGTCCTGGATGCGCTGAAGGAAAGCTAAAAAGGGGACCATTCCCCTCAAGCCAAAGCAAAACCTCCAATATATTGCAGTTAGTTCACTCAGACATATCTGGTATGATGCATGTGAACTCCTTGAGAGGATATTCATATTACCTCACTTTTACAGATGACTATTCTCGCAAGACTTGGATATACTTCTTGAAAAAGAAGGATGAAGTGTTCTCCTGGTTTCAACACTTCAAAGCCTTGATCGAGAATCAAACCAAAAAGAAGATCAAGATCTTAAGGACTGATAATGGGACTGAATATGAATCTAATGAGTTTCATGACTTTTGTAAAGAGGTTGGCATTAAGAGGGAGATTACTACACCGTACACTCCTGAACAGAATGGTGTGGCAGAAAGGAAGAACCGTACAATTGTGGAAGTTGTCCGTGCTATGCTCCATGATCAAAGACTACCGAAGTTTCTATGGGCCGAAGCTGCAAACATCGTCGTATATGTACAAAATCGATGCCCCCATCAAGCATTGGGTTCCAAGACTCCCGAAGAAATGTTCACTGGTAAGAAACCTGACGTATCTCATTTTAGATTTTTTGGAAGCCATGTATATTTTCATGTGCCGAAGGAGAAAAGGAACAAATTGGGTGCATTTGGAAAGAATGGAATCTTCGTGGGCTATAGTGAAAATACTAAGGGCTATAGAATCTATGTAGCCGGTCAAAGGGAAGTCGTGATTAGTCATGATGTCACCTTTGACGAAGATATGGCTCTCAACAAGGTGAACAATCTTCCTACTGTGAGGAGCTCTCAAGAAGTTGACATCAGGGAACCAAAAGGAAAAGATGATCAAACAATGCCCAATGTGGAAGAACCCATGGATCCTACTGATCCTCCTCCACCTGAGCCTTCCTCTTCCAGGAAGAGGCCTTCATGGTTTAGGGGGACACTTGATGATGTTGAAGGACATGTTGCACCCTGAGGAACCTTCCGTGAAAGTAAGAAACCAAACAGGTATCAAGGATACCTGACCATCATGAGCACGATCATTCAAAATGAGCCTTCATCATTCTCAGATGTTGTCAAGCATCGAGTATGGAAGGATGCTATGACCAAAGAATATGAGTCTATTATGAAGAATGATGTCTGGGAAGTGGTTCCCCGACCCCTGGACAAGACAATTGTCACTTCTAAATGGATTTACAAGATAAAGCATGCAACTGATGGAAGTACGAAAAAGTATAAGGCTTGTTTTGCTGCTCGTGGCTTCTCCCAGAGGGAAGGTATAGACTATGACGAGATATTTGCACCTGTTGCCAGATATACCACCATCCGCTCAATCATAGCCCTTGCAACTTCACAAGGATGGAAACTACATCAGATGGATGTTAAGACCACGTTCTTGCATGGTTCAATCAAAGAAGAGGTCTACGTGGAGCAACCCGAAGGATTTGAGATTTATGATCGAAAACCTCATGTGTACAAGTTGATGAAGGCCCTCTATGGGCTGAAACAAGCACCCTGAGCATGGTATGAGAGGATCGATAGCTACTTGATGAAGTTGGGATTCACTAGGAGTGAAGTCGATCCCAACCTTTACTTCAAGGTTGAAGATGACAAACCTCTCATACTGGTGTTGTATGTTGACGACCTCTTTCTAACAGGTGCAGACTCTCTCATTCACAAATGTAAGAGGGAGTTGGCTTCTAAATTTGAAATGAAGGACCTAGGATTGATGCACTATTTCCTAGGACTCGAAGTTTGGCAGAAGCCAGGGGAAATTTTCCTATCTCAAGGAAAATATGTGGTCAAGATATTGGAAAGATTCGGTACGGTGGACTGCGAGCCCGTAACTACCCCGATGGAGCTTGACTTCAAAAAGTTAAGTGGTAGTGCTGCTGGACCTGTTTTACGAAATGCCACTGAGTATCAACAACTCGTCGGAGCATTAATGTTCTTAGTGAACTCCCGTCCAGACATATGCTTTGCAGTCAACACGTTGAGTCAACATATGGTTGAACCTCACCACATACATTGGATTGGTGCCAAGAATCTGTTGAGATATCTTCGTGGCACAATTACTTATGGGTTAAGATACACTGTGGGAGATGTGAGACTACTTGGATATACTGATGTTGATTGGGCAGGCAGTGTGGTGGACCGTAAGAGCACTTCCGGGTGTTGTTTCTCCTTGGGATCTGCTTCAATATCCTAGATGAGCAGGAAGCAGAAGTCGGTGGCTTTGAGCACCGTTGAGGCATAGTATATTGCTGCTAGCATGGCCTCCTATGAGGCAGTGTAGTTGCAAAAGCTCTTCAGTGAACTATTTGGATTTACATTGGATACCACCGTGATTCTATATGACAATTAGAGCAGGATCCATTAATCAGAAAATCCTATATTTCATGATCGCTCCAAGCATATCGATATCAGGTACCACTATATTCGAGATATGGTGCAGCGAGGAGCAATAAGGCTCCAACATATTGGTACAGATGAACAGGTCGTCGACATTCTAACAAAGCCCCTAGGAAAGGTCAAATTCTTGACTTTCCAAGAACGACTTGGTGTTGTTCAGAGTGATGTACTGAGCTCTGGGAGCTCCAGGGGGGCGCGGGGTACTTCTTGGAGCAACATATGACCACAAGGTGACTCACCATCCCCTGTTGGTGCACCTGGTACAAGGTAAAAGGTTCAACCTTCCCCTGTGACACCTCGTGGTGACTATGGAACTGGATGATTTCCTCTCCTGTGGACAGGATTATTCGCTCTCATGTGGACAGGATGATTCGCTCTCCTGTGGACAAGATGATTCGCTCTCTTGTGGGACAGAATGATTCGCTCTCCTGTAGACAGGATGATTCGCTCTCCTGTGGACAAGATGATTCACTCTCTTGTGGGACAGGATGATTTGCTCTCCTATGGGCAAGGTTATTTGCTCTCCTATGGGCAAGGTTATTCGCTCTCCTATGGACAAGATGATTCGCTCTCTTGTGGGACAGGATGATTCGCTCTCCTATGGACAAGATGATTAGTTCTCCTATCAAGTCATCCTATCCATGCAGTCTAGGACTCATGGGAAGTACCTCTCATCTGATCAATGAGCAGGGAAATGAGGATAAGGACCACAGTAGTACCGATGGATGCATCGTTGTATCTACCGCACTCCCTATGCTAGGATGACGTTCATTGATCTGGGATCAATGAGACTAGTCTAGGACCAGTGAGAGTGGTACACACTCTCATACTGACTTCGGGTCAGTGGAGGATGGTATGATACATCCTCGATCATTTCTTCTTCTTCATAATTCGAGCAAAGTAGAGCAGAACCGAGCAGAGCAAAGTAGAGCAGTGCAGAGCAAGAAGGGTCAAGCCATACAGGTCAGTGCATTTGATGGATGGACAGAAGTGATCGACAGATTGCAAATGAAGTTCTCCCTGGTTGAGACGAAGTGTTAAAATTGGCAACTAGGGCCAAACTTCATGTGGGTCATCTTATTCATGGATGATGATATTTTTATTAGATTCCTCTCATCGAGAGGTGTAGGATTGATCTAAAGATCATCCGTTTCTGATAAGTATTTATGGAGATATGAATTTATTTTGATTATGGACTAATTGTCAAAGTCGGTTAACAACTTATGTAGGCTCAGAAGCCCAATAGCCGCATCTATTCAACCCCAACGTTTTGCATATAAAGATAAGGAGTATTCTCCTCATTTGCACACTTCACTCTCATCACATCTCTCTCTCCTGCACAGAAAAGAGTCTCTTCTCTCTCTTGCGCAGAAAAGACTCTTCTCTCACACGTGTGGAAGGAAGGACGTAGATTTTAGGGCTGCAACTGCAGATTGCAAGTTTGACCAACGTTGACCATCATTCTCTCTCTCTGGACGGCGCAGTAGGTGAACCTGACTCTCTTTGGAAGGCCGCATTTTTTTGTGAAGGAATCAAGGCAATCCGACGGTCGATTTGCAAGACACTGCCCTAGTTTAAGGTTGATCTAGGGTTTGTTGCTGCTGATGTAAATCAGATTTTTGTATTATTTCTCTATGCTGAATTATTGAAAATAAAAGAAGATTTGATCAAAGGGTTTCCCCATATTGGGGTTTGTCCCTGGCTAGCCGCCACATCTTGTGTCTATTGTCTTGGCTTGTTTTTTGTCGATTGTTTAATGTTCTATCTGCACTCTACTTAATGTACATGTGATTGCTAATTAATAAGAAAGATAAGTAAATTGCTCTAAGCATATAACATACCATAACTTAACAAAATATTTCTCCATTTGTAGTATCCATGTTATCGAATCATTGCCATCAAACTTCCTCATATCGATCTTTGGAATGTGGTGGTTCTTAAACCCAACATTAGAGTCTCTAAAATCATAATTCATATTCCTTTTGTCTTTACCATGATTTTCATGGATTATCTTGTCAACACTGGGAAGCCTTTCTTCTAGCAACTTTGTCAAACCTTCCTTCAACCCTTCTATCTTGACATCCATCATTGCTTCCATGTCTACGTTTAAACCATCATTCAAATTTCTCATGTCCCTTTTTATGCTATCTATCTTAACATTCATCATGGCTTCCAATTCATTTTTTATTACTTTTTGCAAGTGAAATTTGTTGCACTTGGTCTCGTAATTTTGATATATCATGCTGCACTTCTTCCTCTACTTCATGTGTCATGGAAGAATTCTCTGATTTCTTACTAGGTGTGTCCATTTTTTTGTTTCGAGGCATTTTGGAATCAAACAATAATATATATTCTTCACTATGCCCTTTGAATCACTTCAAACTCATTTTTCAAACAAAAGTTATGCAAAATTTTTAAAAAAATACACACTTTTCTTGTTTTCTAAGAGCTCGATATTGAAACTGATGTACCTCTATAATTCGGATCTCCAAGGTTTGAAATTCCATCCTGTGGTAGCACTCTGAGTCTTCTTTCCAACCCCACAAGTCAGACCAAGATTGGATTCTTCAAGAAAGAGTTATGCCCAATCTCCCACAATGACCTGATTATAGACTGGTTCAGTATAGCGAACTTGTACAAAGTGCCACGTGTCACTGCTTCGACCTTCGTCCCTGAAAATGATACACGAAAAACTACAATCCATGCACTTTCAATCATTTTTTTACAAAATTCAACTTCGATGCTCGAAGAGAAAGTTATGATGATTTTCCCTAGGTCACCTATTTCAGATGGAATATCAGTACCTGAAAAAACTCTAACTTCCTCGGATCATATCTCTGAAAATATAGCGAATCAAGATCTGAAATTCGTATACAAAGTTCACCGATATTTTGTCTCCACGTTGTTGCAATTTCAGCTTCTGAAGCCTCGTAGAAAAAAAAATTATAGTGAAAATGCCAAGATGACATGTTTGAATAAGCGAAACCCTAGAATCCAAAGCTCTGATACCCAACGTTATGCAACTAGCTCACAAAATAGAAGGAAAGGTAGATCAACAACTTCGAAATTAGCCTCTTCGAGGGGGAAACCTCCTTTACATTACATAAATGAACAATTCTTGGTTGATACAAATGATAAGACCTTCTTGGTATATATAGGAGTCTAAGGGGTCACAATATAATCAGAGCCTTCATAACAATAATAATGTAAGGGCACAACAATAACAATAGTGGGCTTCTATGGGGCACAACAATAACAACATGGGGGATACATGGGCATAATAATAACAATAGGGGGCTACACTAATAATAACAATAAGGGGAATATACTAGTATTATAGCGACCTAACAGTGAGATTTGGCATAGAAGGTTTGGACATCTTAACTACAAAATTTTGCCAACTTTAAACACAATGGTGATTAGCATACCTAAACTTAAGGAGAATCATGAAGGAGTTTGCAAGGGATGTGCCCTAGGTAAAAATGTTAAGAAACCATTTGGAAGCAGTGCTTCAAGATCTGAATAATCCCTGGATCTCATTCACTCTGATGTTTGTGGTCCTATATCTACAAAGTCTCTAGGAGGTCATATATTGTTGGAAATACTAAGAAGGGGGGTAAATCAGTATTTCTTTTCAATTGTTATTTTTACCAATTAGATCACTTATATTTAGAACACAAAATGAACAATGAGAATAAATGCTTTATTAATTTCTTCTTTATAATAAATCAAGTACAATATATGTAGGGCTCCAACCCTAGATGAAGACATTGATCTTCAATCTCCTAGGCTCCAACCTATGTTTGCCAAGCATCGACTTGGACTTCCAAGGATTCAACCTTGTCAATTTTGAGGCACCAACCCTAAGGGCTCCAACCCTATATCTAGTTCAGGCTCCGACCTGGTTTCTTGAGGACTCTAATCCTCTAGAGCTCCAACCCTATCCTCCAAGGCACCAACCTTGTATTTTTGAGGCTCCAACCCTTACTTTACTTCGTCAAGATGTATTTGGTTATACTTCACGGCTCCCAATGTCTTCTTCAACAATTGTCAATCTTCAGTTATGCCTTCCCTTAATCTCCACATCACATCATCAATGACAACCTTATCTTCTTAGAAGGTAACGCCACTACTCTTCACGTCACCCAAACAAAATCTCCAAGGTTACCTCATGATGGCTTCATGCATCATGGTCTTCAATTATCTCCGCAAATATTCAATATGTTGCTTCACAAAGTTCTCCAACTCTACCCTATTATGTTCTCAAGAGAATACTTCAACAAGCTCTATTTGTCCAATCCCAATAAATCAACATATCGACCACGACAACTTCAACCACGACAGCTTCAACTACGACAACTTCGACCACGGGTAGCTTCAACCACGGCAATTGCGATAGCTTCAACCATGGAAACTACAACAGCTACGACAGCTACGACCACGACAACTACAGAAACTTCGACCACAAAAACTACGGCAATTGCGACAGCTTAGACCACGACAACTACGACAACTTCGACCATGGTAGCTTTAACCACGGCAACTTTAACTACGGTAGTTGCGAACATGGCAACTACGGCAGCTTCGACCACAGCAACTACGGCAACTTCGACCACGGAAACTACAACAACTTCTCTGCTCCTAGCTCGAACCTGGGGGAGACTATTTAACCCAAGAATAATTCCACAAACTTGTCTTCCTTGATTTTCTAGGCTACGACTGCTTCTTTACCTCTTGTCTTGTCTCCACCGAAAAATATGAGCTTGAATGAACGAATTTAGGGTTATATTTATAGTGGTTTTTCCATATTCTTAAGGGACACGTCTCTTTGCCAAGGGTTATGAGCCTACTCAAGTCGGCTTGGACAATTTGACAATTTTTGACATATGTTGACTTCAAAAATTGATTTCTCTTCAACGGTAAGGAATTTGGGGGCGTGTAATAGCTCATTAGAAAGAGAAAAAAAATCCTCTACACTCCTATGCCAATCCCATCTTTAAATAGGGTCATTTTACCACCAATAAAAATTATTTTGTGACACTGTCATTATTATTTTATTTATCGCAGCCATTAGGATTTTAGTTTTAGGCATCCAATGTTTAGGGCTCCTTCTTTATAGAATTAGGTCATAACGCTGATTAGGATTAGGGCTTCTTAAGGTATCATGGACATCAACAAGATTAGGGTGCCTTCTCAATGTGTATTCATGGGCAACTTCATTTAAGGCTTCATCATCAATGATCCAAGGTTTTTCATTGACATTAGGGCAAGGGCTTCTTCATTAGGATTAGAGCTTCATACACATCAGCTTCCATTCATGTATCTTAAGGGAATCATAAGTATTAGGACTTGCATCAATGTGTTAGGGCTAAGGCATCTTCTAGAGTATTATGGGCATTTAGATCATGCATCACCAATCTAGGGCATAAATGTACTTACAGTATTGTCATATAGTTAGGGCAACATCATGAAAGGGTTTAAGGCATGTATCACAAAAATGTTTGCCATCTCCAACAATGCCATATTGACATCAATGACATCCTTGACCAAAAATATATATTATGTAACTTTCATTGATGACCACTCAAGGAAAACATGGATCTATTTGTTGAAGTCCAAGGATGAAGTATTCGAAAAATTTCAAGAATTCAAAGCAGAAGTAGAAAATCTTACAAAAAGAAGGATAAAACCACTCAGATCTGACAATGGAGGAGAATACACATCAAAGGAGTTCATAGCTTTCTTTAAGGAGGTTGGAATTAAGAGGGAGTTGATAGTTCCATACAATCTAGAGCAAAATGGAGTAGTGGAACGAAGAATCGCTCAAGTGAAGAAAGTGTTAGATCTATGTTGCACGATCAAGACTTACCTCAATTTCTGTGGGGTGAACCATCTAAAACAGTGGTCTACATTCAAAATTAAAGTCCTCACAGATCATTGGACAACAAGACTCCTGAAGAAGCATTCACTGGGAAGAAGCCATGTGTAGACCATCTCCGAGTATTTGATTGTCTTGTCTACATTCACATTCCAAAAGATAAAAGAAAGAGGTTGGATCCTACAAGCATTAAAGGCATATTTGTTGGTTATAGTAACACTTCAAAGGCATATAGAATCTACATAGAGGAAGGGCACCAAATTGAAGTGAGCAGCAACCCAGATGTGATCTTTGATGAAAGTGTTGCATATAAGAAATATAAAGATCTCCCGATTGACTTTGATGATGAACTACCAATATTTGAAGAATGTTCTAGGAGGAAGAAGATTCCAATCATGAAGAAGAAGGTCCCAGTGAACTTGTGCAACAAGTCATCATTCCTGAAAATAGAAAGAGACCTAATTGGTTGAAGTCTACTCTTCAACATGTAAAATGACATGGAGCAGCCAAGGGTTACATTCAGGGAAAGTACGAAGCCTAAAAGATATTCAAGGTATCCAGCCTAAATGACAAAGTTGAATGAAGAAGAACCATCCAGCTTTGAAGATGTGTCAATCATCAAGAATGGAAAGATGTTACGAATGAAGAATATCAATCAATAATGAAGAATGGAGTTTGGAAAATCATTCCTATGCCGAAAGACAAATCTCAAGTGACTTCCTAATGGCTCTACAAGATTAAGCATGCAGCAAATAGAAGTATTGATAAATATAAAGCAAGGTTTGTGGCTAGGGGTTTTTCCCAACAAGAAGGCATCGATTATGAAGAAACATTTGCACCTACTGCTAGATACACAACTATATGATTGTTGGTCTCTTTGGCAGAATCAATGGGATGGAACATCCATCAAATGGATGTCAAGATAGCGTTCTTGAATGGTACTATCGATGAAGAAGTCTATATCGAACAACCCTTGGGATTTTAAGTGAACAATAGAGAGACTCACATATGCACGATGAAGAAGGCACTTTATGGCCTTAAGCAAGCTCCAAGGGCTTGGTATGCAAGGATGGACACGTACCTACAAAGATTGGGCATCTCGAAGAGTTTTGTTGATTTGAATCTCTATATCAAAGTAGTAAAGAATGAACCCGTAATCATTTTTCTATATGTGGATGATCGTCTCATAACAGGGGTAGAAGGTCGTATTCAAGAATGCAAGAAGCAATTCGCAACAAAATTCGATATGAAGGATCTAGGGTTGATGCACTATTACTTGGGGTTGGAAGTTTGTCAAGGACCTGCTGAGATATACCTAGGTCAAGGAAAATATGTGATTAAGACATTGAAGAGGTTTGACATGATGCATTGCAAACCTATGACAACCCCCATGATTGTTGAAGAAAGTGTAACTAGGCTCAGTCTTCATAAATGTACTTTTGATGTTTGTATTTATTCAAGAAAACAAATATTATTTTTGTTATATTTATCAATGAGTTTCCTGCTCATTGCAATAGGTCTAGCACATGTTAAAGTGCTATAGGTAAGTCAAAGAGTCAAAAGAAAGTTTGAAGACCCTTAAGGGCATGTTACACTATGTACATATTTGTATAAGAGTCAAAGAATATCCCTCCAAGCAAAGACAAGTCCTCTCCATGCAACGACATCATCAAAGAAACAAAAATGATGATGGAAACTCAAGTCAGCCTACAGTCATCATGTCGGCCTCAAGTCGGCCTAAAGGAGGGACAGTCCTCTATATATAGAGGTTGTCCACTCCCTCAAACGACAAGTAATCCACCTCTTAAATCAGCGAGCAAGGAAGACCGAGAAAAGGGTGAGAAAGGACGATTATAAGGAGCCTCTAGTGCAACGAAGAAGGAGAAGTCATCACCGAAGGTTGGAGGAGTGTTTCTAGGGTAACAAACAATCACACGTGCAAGAAAAGAAGGCATCTTTGCGATCATAACAGCAACAATGTAACAGTCTCATACTTCTCATTGTTTGGGCTTGAAACTTAGTCCTATAAGTCCTCCCGCTAGAGCAAAGAAGAGACTCTCTCAATCGAAGAAGAAAGCAACCAAATACTCAAGGAAACCTCCCACATGTGCAAGAATTTAGGGCTGCAGGACAATCATATCAATTCTGCAACTGCACCTTGAAGAAGGAGCTCGGTTGGTCAAGAGGAAGGAAGGGATCATCACAAGTAAAGGGTCTCGCTAAAGATCAAGGATAAGTGTCTCTTCTAGAGCAAGTGCAACAAGGACTATCAACAGTTGTACGAAGAATGAAGTGCTGAAAGAAGGAGGATGAAGTGTCGAGGAACGAAGTGCGGGAAGAAGGAAGGACTTGACTTGTGCTTGGAGGATAATCTTATAAAGGGTCTAGGGTTTGGCATTGATCAATAGAAGCTTCAATAAGAGAAATTTACGAAAGGGTTTTCCTCTCTAAGAGAGAAAGGTTTTGCCCTGGTAGAGAACCAACATCTTGTGTTTTTATAGTTGTTTGATGAAGTAAACACTCACACTAATATAAAGAGAAGAAGATCAAGCTAACAAAGACAAGTTGTAAAAGTGCTTCACAAATTGTTATCAAATCTAGAAGAATCCTAATATACAAATTGCCCTTGATTCTTCAACAATGATCACAAATTTGAAGAGGCTAATAAGTTATGATTCAAGCCCTATGGATCCTACCAGGAATAGAGAATTGGTTGGCTCTCTAATGTATCTAGTAAACACTCGACCAGACATTTGTTTTGCAGTGAATATTCTCAGTCAGTTTCAAATAGAGCCCAAGTATAACCATTGGATAGCAGCCAAGCACATACTGAGATATCTGTGAGGAACAATCCATTACATCCATTATTTCATGAAGTATGATAGAAAAAATGATGTCCAATTGATTGGAAATACAAATTCTAATTGGGAAGGGAGTGAGACAGATCAAAGAAGCACTCCTGGAGGATGTTTTAGTTTGGGATCCTCTATGATACCATGGATGAGTAGAAAGAAAGATTCAATTGCTTTGAGTAGGTGTTGAAGTTGAACACATTGCAGCATGTGAAGTTAGCAAACAAGTTGTTTGGTTGAGGAAGTTGTTGTCAAATCTGTTTGAAGGACCAATGGACCCTATGGTTATACATTATGATAACACCAGTTGCATAAGGTTATTTGAAGACCCAATGTTCCATGGAAAGACAAAGCACATGAATAACAACTATCATTACATACGAAAACTGGTGCAAGATGGAGTGTTGTAACTACAATATATCTCCACTAATGAGCAGGTAGCTAATATTTTGATAAAATCTCTTCCTAATAAGAAGCTTTTGTATTTGAGAGACAAGCTTGGATTGGTTGATATCTCCTCCCTAGTTGAGAGGGAGAGATAGACACATCATTCTTGTCTTCACTTTGTGAAGAAAGAATAGAGGATTGGGTAAGAATCTAGTTTCTAATACTCTTTCACGATGAAGTAGGGCATCCAAAAGGTAAGAGTAGTCGAAGTGGAAATTCCTTGAGGATGTGGTATTCCAAGATATGAATTGTCCTAAAATTGCATACACTTTGAACACCCGGGTGGGGTATTTGCCTTGATAGACAATGATGATAGTTTCTATCAGTTATGTGTCTCGCCAGTGTTGTGTTGTGATCTTGTGGAGAGATAGAGTTGTTAGTCAAGGCCTTGTTATATGACAATGTTGGCTGGTATGATAAGATGCAATGAGATAAGATGAAATAATAGCTTATGAGATGGCTCACCAATCCAACTCTTCTTATGAGATATCTTCAATTTGAGAATGTCCATGTACCATTATGAATACCTCCCTAGTTAAGAGGGAGTGTTGAAATATGTAACTAGGTTCGGTCTTCATAAATATGAAATGTACTCTTGATTCTTGTATATTGTAAAAAGAAAGAAAAATTATTATTGTTATTTTTTTGTAGAATGGGTTTCATGCTCAAGGTCCTTTTATATAGAGGTCAAGCACCCATTGTGTGCTTCTAGGGTTTGTCATAGAGTCAAGAAGTCAATATAGTCATTTTCATATGAAGAAGACCCCATAGGGCATATTGTAACATGTCAAAAAAATTATTTTTATATTTAAAGTGTCAAAATACCCCTCCAAGACAAAGAAAACCTGACAACTAAGAAGCCAACCTCATTAGGACATGTAGTCCTCCTTGGAATCCTATATATAGAATGGAACTCGACCTCCTATGGAGATTCACTCACTTCTCATTATCCAAGCAAAGGAGAAGAAAAAGAAAGGGAAGTGAAGAAGGATAGAAGGACAAAGGATGAAGTTCTTGCGTTATCTTTCTCTCTCTCTCTCTCTCTCTCTCTCTTGTGCAAAGATAAGGCTAGGGTTTTGCAACTGCAAGGTTGAATTTGTAAAAGTTGCAAAAAGAAGGTCGAAAAAAGGACTCTTAGGTCACCTACAAGCCCTAGAAGGAGAAGCAACCTAAACGAAGATCAAAGGAAGCCTTGGAAACCCTAAAATTGCAATTGTTGCAAGGGCTGAAAATTTCAGACCTGCAGTGGAGGCCGAAATTCTATAGCTGAGGGTCGAAATTGTGGAGTTGGAAGAGATTTGACTGGGTTTGACTTTGGTAAATGAAGCACATCATCAAGAAGGTCTGGCTTGGTCTTGGAAGGGTGTTGGTCTTGTTTTAGAGGTCTTGGAATTCGTCATTTGAAGAATCTATTAGAAGAGAAGAGATTTGTGGGTTTTCCTCTCAAGTGGAGAGGTTTTGGCCCTGGCTTGTAGCCTACATCCTGTGTTCTTGTGTATTGTTGATCTTCGTGTTTTTGGTAGTTGTTTGATGATAAGAACAACATAATAATAAAAGAAGAAGCTAGAAACCAAGAAAAAGGTAAAATACATCACAAGCAGTTGTCAAGTTTAAGAGAAATCATCCTAATTGTAGCCCTTTAGATTTCTCAACAGGCATCTGGGTCATTAGAACTCCAGGGTAGGTATTGTTAATGAGGCCTTAGCCTCCTTCACCTGAACTTCTTTCTACAACCCTGTGCAAGACTTGCTTTAAAAATTTTGAATCACCTATATTAGGCATATAACTAAAAATAACCAAGATCTTGCATTTCACATTAGATTAGGTCTTGCATCTAATCTAGGATAGATCTTGCATTTCATATTTAGATTAGGTCTTGCATCTAATCTAGGATAGATCTTGCATAGCATCTCTGCAGTATTTGTCTTTGCAGTAACTTGACATATTGATCCTTGTTGTGTAAGTATTTCTTAATTTTAAGGCACTAGTCTATCACTAATATATGTCAAGAATCTAATTGGTTGTGCATAATAACTTTACTTGCCACATAATTCTAATTCAAGTTGCTAGGATATTCATTTGTATCTCCTAAACTTGTTGATTCTCAAAAAGTTCTTCATCTATTTTGGCTTCAAGACTACCCCCCTTAGTCTGCCTTAGGAGATAGCTTACACAGAGTAGGGATCAGAGTGACAGCCCCTACTCTGAGCGTTGCACCTTGGGTGTACACTTCAGGCGACAACAAGGCCTACAACATTTTAATTGTGACCTCACTCTCAAAGTTCACTGGAGTTGAAATACATCCTAAAATTTGACTTGTAGCCCCATGATATCAAGGCATGATCTAAAATAATAAAGTATCTATCTGACCAAAAAGCCAACTTCAGGCACCTTTCTACATGTGAAACATTTTCATAATGGAAATTGTCAGCAACACCTAAGAAATGTCCAAGAAACATTTCCAAAATGTTTCTTGTGCTGAAATTTCTTGGGAACATTTCCCATATATTTCTTGCCAAAGCCATCGCTAGACCACATTACAACAAAATTATTATTTTAATAAATAAAACTCCACTTGATGGTGCTCTTGACAGAATCAATAAATTTGAAATAGTCCAAATCAATTTCAAGATACAAATGGTCAACAAAAACTCTTACCTTTTCTTCCATTAGATATTGGACCAGCTTCACCTAGTCCAACACTCTTGAATTCCTAGTGCAAAGAGAACTCCAAATGTTGACTTCTTACATTACATTATGGCAAACAGGTATGGTATAACAGACACTTCTACCTGCCCACATGAGGTGCTGAGGGAAGAGGCTGTACAGCTGCTAGTGGATTCAATTGTACATTGTATGCAAGTTGCCAAAAGTCTATCAGAACCCTATGAACCACTCGTGATTGTTCCTTTAATTTCCTGGATAAACAGAAGAAAGATACAAAATCAATGTCTACATTCTACATTGATTAGTTGATCTTACTTGTATTCTCTACTCAACTAGTCAACATCTGAACCATCAGATATGCTATATATCAGGCACTGTCACCATCCCTTGAAAACTTACTATTCATTCCTTTACCAGTAACATTCATTTTGACTTTGGTTGAATGCTGAATCCAAAAGGGTTTTAGCACAGGTGGAGGGGAATAAACATTATACAATAATCAGACATGCGTTTAAAATTTAAATTAATAGAATTATGATATCTATAAGCTATATCCTATGTAAGTAATAACTCATATCTCATATATGAAGACCTAATACAGCCAATATGCATAAAATAAACAGATATAGCCTCTTATATAACATAGGAGAAAACCACAACCCATTTTCACATATAGCTAAATAAGTTCAAACTATTTGCCTACAAACTTATAAAATGGGCAGGAAAATCCTTACCTTATCGCATAACTCAGCTTGCTTTTCAAAAGATAAAAGATAAATAGAGTAGAGGCCAAAATGAGAATGGTTTTCCCCTGAGATAATGCTATGCCAAGATTTCCCAGCCTTAGAGGAAGTGCAGGAAACCACAAGAACAATGATTCAACCAACTTTAAGAACCTCGAAACAACCGATTTTTCCTTGGAACCTGTACAAATGTCAATGGTTTGTAAATGTTCTTTACTTCCAGACAAAGCTTTGCTCATCTGTGAGAATTCAGTCACTCCCTTGCTTAGCGAAAGATCTTTCGCTTGAGATAATTTCTGTTCATGGTTGGAGGAAGGATGGGAAAAACATTTTAACAGATTTTGATCCTTGAAGCCGTGAAACTGATTTTATCTTCAGTGCAATTTCCTGCAATATTTGAAAGAAAAATTCAATTGGCTTCACATGAAGCTTTATTATATAAACTCAGACATTGAATATACAAAAAAATTAAATGGATCAGAAGAAGGGATACAAAAGAGACCCATGATGAACAAAGTTGAAAAAGAGAACCTCGTTAAACTCAACTTCACCTACAAACCAAGGCACTGTTTCCACACTCATGTACCATCAAACTTTGGAATTAGAACCTATGTTGAATGTACAAATCAAGTTACTTCGTTTAATAAATCATGACCTCCCTAATCTAACGAATGCAGCCCCACAGATGCCCTCATTTTCCAAGAGGAAAAAACTGATAAAAAGTCAAGTTCCCAGATATCGGAACAAAATACTTCAACTGAATCTAAGCAATATACCTGCCTGGATTCCTCCAATATGTTTAATTTCTCCAACCATTTCAGAGCAAGTTCTTCATTTTCCAAGCCCTTCACAAGCACATTAACAGCATAGAGTTCCACAATCTGCAGGTATTTTTTCATAGATAAATGAGAACTCTGAGCTATGCACCAAGGGGCATTTTGTCTTTCTGCCTCTGAAGGAATATACCAAGACACATCTTGAACAAAAACCCATCCTTTAAAGAACTCGTCAAGGGCTTCTTGAGCTATTTGATACTCTCCTTCATATAGCTGCATACATAACCTGTAGCAAACCAATATATGGATGAGATTGATAGACACATATTCTGCAAGGAAAAATATTCGATGTAACTAACACTTTCTCTCTCCAAATAAAAACATGTACTGCCAACAATAGAGGCAGGATCTAAAAAGTCCTCTCTCTCTCTCTCTCTTGTGTGTGTAATGTTCAAGTGCACAGGTATTAACCTACTTTTCACAACATGCATGGAAATCCATAAATGCAGAGATTACAGATAGGATGAATTTCTACAGATTCCCATATCAATAGATAAGAAGCAGCACATAGAGGTACTGGATATACAAGAACATAAGTTACGCAGTGAAAAGAACCGAATATGGTATGACGGAAACAGAACCAAAAAGTGTCTTTAGGTCATGGAAGATATCCCTTGTCCTGTATATCCAACATCAACATTATCAGTATAACACTCCATTGCCTGGGGAATAAAAGGAAAGGAAAAAAACATGCATTAAGTGCCAACTGAATCATAAACAAAGGAACTAGTTAGAAGCGATACTGGTAGCTACACCTCGTTAATGCTTATGTTGCAGAGGGTTAAACAAATCATTAATGTTTAATCTGATATTTATTGGAACATATTTTGTTTATTACATGCATCTAGCAGTTTTTAGGCTCGACCTTAAAAGTAAACAGAAGCAAATAGAGTGGATGCATTATA
>APFE031657451.1:432673-461172 GCA_000404065.3 Pinus taeda | reverse complement strand
AAGAAGTATATCCAAGTCTTGCGAGAATAATCATCTGTAAAAGTGAGGTAATATAGATATCCTCCCAAGGAGTTCACAGGCATCATACCAAATATGTCTGAGTGAACCAACTGCAATATATCGGAGGTCTTGCTATGGCTTGAGGGGAATGGTCCCCTTTTGAGCTTCCCTTCGGCACATCCCGAACATACACCTTCTTGCTCTACTTTGAACTCGGGCATCCCTGTCACCATTTGTCTCACATCGGGTAGAGCTTTATAAGTTTATAATGAACGTGAGCAAACCTCTGATGCCATAGTTCGGGCAGAAGAGATGTGTCACAAGACATGACACCTAACGGACTTCCTTCGACCTGATATAATGAATCAACTCGAAACCCAAGAGTGAAAGCATCTTTAAAATTCTTTTTCCATACATGTACCTTGCCATCGATGAAAGCCACCATGTAGCCTTTGTCTTCCATTGCCGAAATGGACACCAGGTTCTTTTTGAGATTAGGTACATATAGGACTTCTTGCAAATGAGTTGTATTACCCTCATTCAATTGAAGAGTGACATTCCCTATGCCTTTCACAGGATATTTTGAGCTGTCCCCAAGAACAATTTCCAGGTTCGTCTGCTTCTCTATCAGATTAGAGAGAGATTCTTTGTAACTAGTGAAGTGCCTTGAGGCACCACTATCAATAAGCCAATTTCCCAGCAAGTCCAAGGGAGCAGTGGTAGAGAGGGTCGCTGGTAGATAATATTCATCTTGCTTATTGTTAACAACATTAGATTCATACCTGGAGTTTCTTGCCTTCTTGGAGGGTTGACCACTTCCTTGATTTACGGCATTCCTCTTTCCTTTGCCATAGAACCTGCCATTCCTTTGATTGCCTCGGGAGTGCTTTTGATCATCGTCATGATGTGAGTCCTTTTTATCAAGGCACTCCCTTGCATAGTGGCCCATTTTGTTGCAATTGTAACATCTTCCTCTTCTTCCACCCTTCGGTCCGACCTTTCCTTTAGATTTAGTCCCAGAATTGTTTCTCCTTTTAGCATGAGAGGAGAATGTAGTGGGATTGACTCTAAGTGCAGGCATTTCCTGCTCTTCCATCCTTGTTTCTTCTTGAATGCATCTTGCCATTAGTTCCTCAAATCCTGGGATTACATTATTGTTGAGCAGAGTGGTTTTGAATATATACCATTCAGATGGGAGCCCTCTAAGAGTTGTGATAGTCATTTCCCTGTCAGGAACCCCTGACGACTTCCCCAATTGATAGGAGATCATTCTTGATCTCGGTGATCCTTAAGAAGTTTGCTTGCATACTCTCATCTTTTCCCTTCTTAATTTCCTTCAGCTTATTTCTAAGGAACAAAACTTGATTTGCCTCATTAACTTTAAATAAGCTTACCAGTCTATCGTAGATTTCCTTGGAGATGGTCAGCTGGGAAACATAGGCCACCAGGCACTTGTCGATAGAGTCCCAAATGATCTTCTTTGCTTTGACTTCTCCCTTGGTCCACTTGTTCCTAGCAGCAGCAGATGCATTTGATGGAGGCTCAACGATTCTACCTCTCACATGGTCCAACACTTCCTACTCTTCTAATGTCAGATCGAGAGACATCTTCCATCCATGATAGTCAGACTTCTCACAGAGCTTGTCTTCAGCAAGGAAGTGCGATGAGGACCCCATGAAGTCTTTGAGATTGCTTTAACAGCGTTCGGTGATTGCTCTTGCTCTTGCTCTTGCTTGGGCTTTGTCTTCACCTCAGCTCTGTTACCATGTTAATTTATGGTATGTTCTATGCTTAGTGCAGTTTACTTCGATTTCTTCTTATTAGCCACTGTTTAGCAATCACATAAACATAAAGTAAAATGCTAATAGAACATTAATAGATCGACAGAAAACAAGCCAAGATAAGAGACACAAGATGTGGCGACTAGCCAAGGACAAACCCCAATGCGAGGAAACCCTTTGATCAATTCTTCTTTAATCTTCAATAGTTCAGCAGAGAGAAATAGTACAATTCAAAAATCTGTACTTTTATAACAGCAGCAGCAAACCCTAAATCAGCAAAGTCAAACTTAGTCAAACAGCCCCAAATTAACCTTTAGTCAACCTTAAAGAACTCAGTCTTCAATAGCAAACTTCGGCAGCCCAAAACAGCCCTTGGTCAGCCCTAACCAATCAACGTTGGTCAACGCTGGTCAATGTAGCACCCAAATAGCATACGCAGATCAGCCCTTGGTCAACGCTTCACAAAACAGTGCTTCGCTTGCTCAACGCAGCCCTAGAAAAGTCAACACTGCCCAAAAAGTCAACACTGCCCTAAACAGAAAATGCGTCCTTCTTCTTGCATGTGTGAGAGAAGTTGCTCCTTCGCTGGCCCAATGAGATGAGGAGAGAGAAGATGAGTTGAGATGAGAACAGATGATAATGACTCAACCTCACTTGTACTTATATGATGTGCTGGGCATGTGTGCCACACATTTAGTTGTTGGACGATCTTGACAATTTGTCAAGTAAATACAAATAAATTCATATCTCCATAAATACTTGTCGGAATCGGATAATCGTTAGATTAATCCTACACCTCTCGACGAGAAGAATCAAGGAAAAATATCAGCGGCCATAAATAAGACGACCCACATGGAGTTGGCCCTAGTTGCCAATTTTAACACTTTCTTTTTTCTTCATCAAGCAATTATACTTTAACAATTTAACCATTCAAATACAAGATAAATAGAGATCACAGTGTGTTAACACTCTGTAATTTTCCGAGGTTGCAAAAGAAAATCACAAAGGTAACCACAAACCACTTCGGCAATTGGGACCTAGCCCTGCCAGCTTCAGAGAGGGCTCTCTCTATCAGATTTAGCTTTGTTGTATTAGATATTAGGCTAGTTATGAGGGTTCGAAGTTTGATTTATGAATTGGGTTGGTTGGAATAGCAAGGGAAGAGCCATTGGGCAATGGATTCTGCAAACTTAACAGGGATCTGTCTCAGATTTTCAAAGGAGTTTCACAGGGCAAGGTAGCTAAACTAATTGGATCCTTTATGTTTAAATGAAGTGTGATAGAAGAAAAGATATAAGTTCAATTGAAGTTAAAGAGCAATTAAGAATTCTTTAACATGATATCAGAGGAAAATATTGAAATTATCTACACCCAGAATCAGAGTGTATTTTTCAATAAATTCTCTTCATCAACTTTCTGTAAGATAATTCAATTTTAAGAAAACATAAGCATGGAAACAAAGGAATAACACATAGACAATGAGAGAAGCACTTCACCAAATAGTCCAACACATGAATCTTATGAGGAATGTCCTTTTTATTACTGATAAGTCCACTAGGGCTTGAAAAACATACAATAGCTTTCTTTTGTACAAAAACCAACCCGTCTTACTTCAAATGATGAAGTATTTATACAAATCCTAATCTAAAATATCTTGAAAAATATCAAGATTTGTTACAAAGAATATATACAAATATCTTGAAACATAATTCAAGAATTTATTACAAAAAGTATAAAAATAAACTAGACTGTTTTAAAAAATGTCAGTCAACTGAGTGTTGATGCTATTTTGGGCATTCTGGTCATGACTAGGTCTTTAAATGAGCAATGATGTTTGTCTTGCTCACATATGTGGTGTGTTGCCCCACTTTTTACTGCATTCTGTTTTGATGACTGTAGTTGTTGAATGTGCAACGGTGTCCTCTGTTCTTTTGTTGTTGTCTTTTCTGCTAAAAACTGTACTCATTGTCCTCTATCCTTTTGTTGCTTCTGCTATTTCACTTTTAACAATTTCCCCTCTTTCATTAAATTTAATTGTTGTTGTTTATTAAATAATCATGGTAATACGGGACTTAATTTTAATTGGGGAAGAGGCAATAATCTTCAGTAAATACATAAATGCAACAAAGGGGGTCAATTCTTTTGGAATCTAATTGTGTTCTACATTTACGAAGGAAACCAGGAGGGCCACTTCTCTCAGAATCATTCATGTAGAGTGGGCCACATGGCAGTCGGGGATTGGAGGAAATGAACAAACTATCGGGACAATGGAGGCAAGAGGTGACATGGAGGTGAGTGATAATGTGGAGGCACATGGTTGGAGGAAAAAATATTAGGGGAGGAAGATGCGTAGCAAAATAGCAGTGGAAGAGGAGGACCAGGGACGTGGCGGGTGAACATTGGCGCGGGAGTAGGTGGTCAACAGGGACTACGTGGCAGTAAAGGAGTGGAGGTGGAGAGGGAGTATGGGTGACGTAAGCGGAAATGTAGGTTGTGACGAGAGCGGAGAAAAACGCTTTCAGAGGGGGGTCAAAATAGTTGATGGTATTAAAGGAAGGGGGGGTCCAAAATCACGAGGGAAGGACACGTAGTGGCAAGGAAACCGCTTTTCGGACCCCCCCCCGGTCGTTAAAGAGAAACATAGCAGGGGGGCCCGAAAAGGCTTTAGGGTCGTCAGAGGGAAGGTTGATTGCGATCGAGAGTGGTTAAATGTGCAGTGTTTAGCCATGGGTAGACTCGACAAATTTAAAATATTGCGTAAAATCCTTTCGGATCCGTTACAATCGCAATGGTGGGGGCTGGCGGAGTTTGTCTTGTGAAAGCTGTGATTGCGATCGCAATCGGCGAGGGAGGCTTATCGCAATCGGCAGAATGAGCGGAGTAATAGGGGCTGACCATGGGATGGTGCGATGGTGGTGGGTCAGGGCCGATTCTATTGTAGTTGGTGGGTTATTTATAAAGCAATACTACAGAAAACAATCAAGTCAATACTCAAGACGGGCTTCTATAGGTCTCCAATAGGGCCTCTTCCACAGCCTTAGAGTTTCAAATCACCAAGAAATTTACACATAATTAGAGATAATGACCTACAGGACTTTGTATTCCAAAACTTATCTCAATTGTAGATCTTGACTGGGCTCGGATTTCTTGCTCATATCTCAAAGAATAAGGCTCGAATTTCTTCTCCTCAACTCAGGTACATACCTCAGATAAATGTCACAGATCTCAAAATAGACTTGGATGCAAGAACTTGTCACAAACATAAATTATAAAGAACATGGCCCATCAACATGTACTTCGGAATCTAACCTCAAACTGCTCTTCAAAACTAGCTCTGGTTCCATGTTGAAATTCAATTACAAGTTGAGTTTATGATCTTGATAATTACTTGTGAAGGTGTTATTAACTTATTATTCTTTTAGCTTTTCTTTATTCTTCATCAAGCAAATATATTTTAACAATTTAACCATTTAAGTACAAGATAAATAGAGATCACAGTGCACAAGAAACAAGAGACACCAAAAATTAGGTCAGTGGCTAGAGCAAAACCCGCAAGGGGAAAACCCAACAATCCTTTCCATATAGAATCTTTGTCAACAAGAAAGATATCCAAGTCAAAAACAAACAGACCAGTAGTAACTAGATGATCACTCCCCAAAATGCCAAGCCAACCCTCCAAGACTTCCAGAATAAGGTGCCTCGAATTATCCACAATTAGGTCTGCACAAGAGATCTGATTTTGTTCTCTTAAAATGTTTGAATTTCATCTCCTACCTTAGACTCAAATTATGTCACAGAGCTTTCGGATTTACTTCAGAATGGAAGCTTCAAAACTTTGTAGTTCAATAGAGATACTATCTCGGACTTCGCTTTCTTCTACAAAGATATGTAGCCTCAAATTTCGCTTTCTTCCATAGAAACATGTAACCTCAAATTTTGTTTTTATTTCATAGAGCTATGTAGCCTCGGAGTTCATATGCTTCGATAGATATATGTTCTTCTTTTTCGAGGTTCCTTTTGGAGAGAGACAAGTGGTCTATACATAGCCTTCAACAAGAGCAAGAGGGTATCCATATAAGCAAGTTGACATGTCTTCTTGGAGGGCTAACTTAGGCATTTTGGAGAGACATTAATATACTATAAAATTCAATTTCCTTCTCTTTTAAATGTCCAAATGGGACATGACATAAACAATTTTTCTTTTTGACTCTTTACAAAATCATAATGATAAAATATCATAAAGGCCAAACCTAGTTACAATTTCAACAGTTCAAGCATGTGGATCATGTGCTCTACATTAAGCTCATATCCCTAACTTGGAGCCAGATGTTACCCACCGAAATGGGTAACCATATAGGAGGAAAATTTTGTCCTACTCTTGACAACCAACACTAGCTGATGATATGCCTTAATCTCCACCACTTGCATCATCCATATGCTTCTCACCCACCATGCAAGAGCACATGGATGAAGGTGGGCTTCTACTTAAAAGGCACTTTAATCATTTTGCAATTGAGTGCTTAAGCTTGTTTGTTTTTGGGCATTTGATATGGATTATGTGGTGATCTTGAACAAAGATGGGTTTTGACCATGATCTTATTCTCTCACCTTAAATGTGTTGCAATGTAACTAGTGTCGGTCTACATAAATGTATATGTCATGACTTGATGTGATTGATGTATTTGTCAAAAAGAAAAGAAAAGAAAATTATTTGTAAAAGAAGATCATTTTTTGCGAAATGGGTTTCTTGCCCATAGTTATTTTGTCCTAGGTCAAAGCACCCATTGTGTGCTCTATGGGTCTTGGTGAAAGGTCAAAGAGTCAGTCATGACGTACTAGCCCTTGGAGGGCTCATGTATTAAGAAAGAAAATGATTATTGTATTATGTCAAGTCTAGAAGCCTCCAAGAGATGAGTCGGCCAGCCTTTCTCAAGTCGGCCTACAGAGGCATGATTCACCCCACATGACGCCTATAAAAGAAGAGCTCGCTCTCGTTTGAAGACACACACATCCAATGACTTACCTTTGATCCTAGCAAAGAAGTGAAGGTTTGATTCAGCGAATTAGAGGACCGAAATCTGAGGAAGCTAGCGAGGAAGTAAAGGAAGCAATTTTTTGTTTCTGCCTGCCCACACATGCGAGTTTGTTGAAGAACCTAGGGTTTCCTCAGTCCTGAATTTGCAGAGATATTGTTTGGGGTTTGGCTGGCTCATCTCTTGGAAGGTTTGGTCTTGGAAGTCTTCATTGAATTGATTCTATAATATGAGATTTTTGCGGGTTTTCCTCTCTAGGAGACATTTTGGCCCTGGCTAGCAGCCTACATGTGGTGTTCTTGTGTTTGCATTATGATCTTCTTATTGGCATATATCTTGATGATGAACAGTACTAAATAATGATGAAAATGTCCTAATATAAATCACAAGAAAATGTCAAGGACTAACAAGAAATCAAGTTAATAAATACTCTAACTCTCTGCCCTGGATTTCTCAACATGGTATCAAAGCGAGGTTTTGAACAGAGGGCAGAAAGAAGATCAATTTGGCTTCATATCATCTCAAGGAAATCAACTACCATAGACCAAATTTCAGGAGGCGAAAAGATCAATTTTCTGGGCACATTTTTCTAGCCCTAATTACAGAAATAAGGTCGTGGGCATTCTCAAGACTAGCAAGAAAACTTGGAAGGCTTACAAACCTTGATTCAAGGAAACCTGAAGGCTAATTTAATAGCCCTCTCCAGACCGCACTCATTGGCAAGCAGATTGAAGCTTTTTGGGCACCTTATCCAGCCCTAATCTCTGCATCAAGGCCGCAGACTTACTTTAGCAAAGCGAAGGTATAAGGAGCATATTTGTGAAAGGGTCAAAGAGCTTATCTAGCAGCATAAGAGAGCCTGCACCTCTTGGCATTGGAGCAAAGGTCAAAAAGGAGACCACCAGGTCTGCATCTTTCATCCAAGTCACCGAATTTCTGAGCAACTTCACAACTCTGGTATGTACATTATAGTCATTATTGATCAGTGAATTTATTAGAGTTCTGTGAAAGAACTATTCTACTTTTGCAATGCATTCAAGGCCTTTCTATTGGCAACTATAACAACCCTAAAAAGGAGTTGAACCCACTGTCTATAGTCTGAAATTTATGTGGTTTGGTTCTGTGCATAAGCCCTAGAAAGAGAATCTCCAAAAGAATCGAAAATCCACACCTATGCATTAGTTGAAGAGCTATTTTCAGCATAAGTTCTATTTGGATACCACTGGCAAAAGTGCTGAAGTTCTGAAGCAAAGTCTCTTTAAAAGCAAAAATCATACCCCACCTCTGTGAAATTAAAGTGCATGCTATATACAAGAAGTTTTGAGTATGTTATTGAGACCATCTTAGTCTCAAACCAGATCTGAATTGAAGGCTTCAGTCACCTTGAAGAAAGGAACCTCAACCTCCTATAGGCTTGTTTACAAGCATAATATCCTGTGCATCTATCTCTCAGAAATTTGCAAGACCCAATTGTGCAAAGGCTACAGGACTATCCTGAAGGTGCATCTATTTTAGCTACAGTAACCAGTGATCAAGATAGAAGTTAACTTGTTGACCTGTGGAAGTGGTATAAAACCTTGTGATATGAGACCCACGAAATTGTGAAGGCCCTGTACATGCTACAGTGACAAAATTGACATATATATATATATATATATACACACAGTCCAAAGCATACAAAAGTCAGTGAAGCTGACCTACATTGGAAAGGTACACTTGTTTGATTTTGTAATTTGCAGTGGCATTTGTTTTAGAACCATTGTTGACTGTGAATCTATATTAAAACCCTAACCATAGGGTATAGACATCAGTAAGGAAGCCATGGATTGAATTGGTCACATTAGAAGGGCAAGCTACAGGCAGTAAGGTTACATCATTGTGTCAGTAACCTCAAAAATCAGTAAGACAACATTTTGAAGAGAACTGTGGGATATCATTACACCTGTAGCAATCAGTCCTAGGAGACCTGTGCATTTTCAAAGTGGATTCAAGAGAGCAACAGTTTGTTGATATTGAAGAGAGTAACCATCCAGAGGCAGTCCTACCTCAGGAAAGCAATCTTCAGTTTGTGACTCAAGCATCCACCATGTCTTTGAAGAGAGCAACAAGCTTGAACTACCAAGGGTGGACGAAGAGGATTGACCTCATACTCATAGAGAATGATGTCATGGACATTGTTCAAGGAAAGAATACAGAACCAGACAAGAAGAATGTGGATGAATGGAACAAGTACTACAAAAGTGAGATAAGCGCCCAGAGGATCTTGATTGAATCAATCAAGGATCACCTTATACCTTTTGTGGCAGAGCTAAATAAAGCCAAGGACATTTATGACAAGTTGAACAAGTTGTACTGTGTGAGTACCTCAGATGAGAAAATAGTCTTGAGGAGCAGGTTGTACAATATCAGAATTCCATTTGAAGAAGACATTGCAACTCACCTAGTAAAGATATCTCAGTTGAGAGATCAGTTACAAGCCCTTGGTGAAACAATTTCTGATGCAAAAATGACGACACTAATCCTCAAGGCTTTGCCTCAAGAATAGAGTTCGTTTGTGACCAGCATTTACTCGAGAAAGGAGACTTCCAGTCTTGATGAGTTCTGGTCTCAATGTGTGATGAAAGAATCCTGATTGAAAGCCAAAGAGGAAACTGATCCTCCTGGTAAATCCCAAGCATGTGCAGCCAGAATGAACACGTTGAGCAAAAGGAGATTTGGATGGTCGCATCATCCAAAGAAGAAGCAAGACATAGCGAATGTAAGATGCTTCAAGTGTAATAAGCTTGGTCACTACAAAAGGCATTGCCCAAAGCTGACAAAAGACCCTAATCAAAAGAAAGGTACAAAGCGGAAGGATGGAGCACACGCCGCTGAAGAGGCCAAGGAACCTGAGAAGAAGAAGGCAAAGGAAGAGGATCCTAGGGATCTATTCTTCTAAAGAAACTCCATCTTATTGATACTTTGTACAGTTAAAGTAGAGCATGTAGTTGCATTGGTATAATGCATGACATCATGGTTTGTAGCATGTAGCATTTGAATATTTTCGGATGTATGTTCTGGCAGTCATCTAGCCGGTATTGAAAGATTATGTTGCAAGATGAATAATGTTGTGAAACGATCATGGAGTAATTTCTTCTATGAAGAATGACCATGATGACATCACCATTATTGTCTATTCTATATGTTTTTGGAGCAGATCTCTTAGGAGCTTGCTGGTTCAGTTGCCGCATAATGAGATAAATGCAGGATTAGATGGTTGGCTGAAGCATGATATTTCGCTGAAGACTCTGATGATTATTGAAGGAAGACCATGATGCTAATGATGACATGATACTCTTTGCACGATACTGCTATGTGAAGAATGTGTAAGTCATGATGTGATTTTGTTGGGTTGTTTCCTTGGCACTTGGTCCAAAGGAGCTGATGTATACCACGATGACTGATGTGATAGCAGGTTGCAGATGGTCCGAAGATCATGTCCCAGTGAATCACTTTCCTGATGTTCAAAGGGAGCTATGTTCCAGCTCAATGATGACACGACAGATATAGACTGATGATGCAGAAAGTGATGGTGTACCCTGTTTTGATGATGATACTGCATATAGAGGGCCCTATGATGTTCAGAGAAAGACCACACATATGACAATGATTATAGAGCCCTGAAAGCTACTATCATAGTTGATGATGATGGGCACTCCTCCCTAGTTAAGAGGGAGCTCCTCCCTAGTTGAGAGGGAGTGATGGATATGGTTCTCTGCTTCATGTGTCATGCACTAGACCAGTGCTAACAGCCGTAGGTCTTAGTGAAGGTCATGAGGAAAGAATGGTGTCCGAAGGATTGGGTAAGCATCTGACACAGATACTCATTAAGGATTTGGAATCCTAGGAAGTAGTCTGGTGACTGACACTTGAGGATCTGACAGGGTATCCAAGACAAGAGTGGTCGAAGAGGACCGATATTCTTTGAGGATTGGGAAAACAAGATAAGAATAGTCCTAGAAGGACATACCTTGTGAACATTCAGATGGGGTATGTGCCTTAAGAGGTAGTGTGGTGTCCCACGTAAAGCCTCCCAGCATTGTGCTCTAATCTATTGAGAGATAGAGAGATAGAGCTTGTTAGTCAAGGCCTTGCTATGTTGACAATGTTGGTTGTATATTGATCATAACATTGATGCTTAAGATGGCTTACCAATCTAACTCTTCTTACGAGAATAATCCAACAAAAGTATTGTCCTTGTACCTGTGGTCAATTATGAATACCTCCCTAGTTAAGAGGGAGTGTTGAAATGTAACTAGTGTCGGTCTTGATAAATGTATATGTCATGACTTGACGTAATTGATGTATTTGTCAAAAAGAAAAAGAAAATATTTTTTTTTGTAAAGAAGAATATTTATTGTGAAATGGGTTTCTTGCCCATAGTTATTTTTTCCTAGGTCAAAGCACCCATTGTGTGCTCTAGGGGTCTTGGTGAAAGGTCAAAGAGTTAAAGTCATGATGTATTAGCCCTTGGAGGGCTCATGTATTAAGAAAGAAAATTATTAGTGTATTATGTCAAGTCTAGAAGCCTCTAAGAGATGAGTCAGCCAACCTTTCTCAGGTCATCCTAGAGAGGCCTGATTCACCCCACATGATGCCCATAAAAGAAGAGCTCGCTCTTATTTGAAGACACAGACATCCAATGAATTACTTTTGATCCTAGCGAAGAAGTGTAGGTATGATTCAGCGAATTAGAGGAGCAAAATTCTAAGGAAGCCAATGAGGAAGTAAAGGAAGTGAATTTATATTTCTACCTGCCTATATGTGCGAGTTTGTTGAAGAACCTAGGGTTTCCCCAGTCCAAAATTTGCAAAGATATTGTTTGGGGTTTGGCTGGCTCATATCTTGGAAGGTTTGGTCTTGGGTCAAGGTCTTGGAAGTCTTCATTGAATTGATTCCATAAGAAGAGACTTTTGTGGGTTTTCCTCTCTAGGAGAGGCTTTGGCCTTGGTGAACAGCCTACATTTGGTGTTCTTGTGTTTGCATTGTGATCTTCTTATTGGCATTTATCTTGATGATGAAAATGTCCTAATATAAATCACAAGAAAATGTCAAGGATTAAAGAGAAATCGAGTTAATAAATATTCTAACTCTTTGCCCTAGATTTCTCAACAAAATGTGGGGTTAATCTTCGACCCTAGTCCAGTGGGACCTCCCCTAATGGCCCAATGGGTATAGGAGGGACACTACTTGGGAAGACATGATTGAGATAACGTAGTTCCAGCGATCCCTATGTCATACTTAACACTTTTCATCATCCATTATAAGCCTTTATCTCACCTCCATTCTTCAGGTTCAACTGAGCATTGGTTCTTTGGGATTTGGCACACATACATCTGGATACTTGTGTAGAGCCCAAGAAATTTGCGCTAGGAGGTTGATGCAGCGAAAAGAAATAGAAAAAGCATATCATGGCCACAAAACAAAATCAATAGAAAGATAAAAATGCAAAGATGGCCAAGACATACAAATTAAAATGTGGGAAAAAGCCTAGCATGAACTCTACCTCACTCATGGCCATCACCCTATTCCTAAGCACATGCTGCTCCATTACATCATCAAAAAAAGGAACCCTTGCATATCCCAACCCCGACAAGCAATGAAATAACTCATCCTTCAAGGGAAATACAACTACTATATCATTCACGACAAGCTCTAATCCTTGAGATATGAGCAATAAGACAAAGAAGGATCAAGAAAAAGTAAAAGACACACAAGAGGGGTGGAAAAACAAAGGTCGAGTTAATAACTCATGCATCTACGATTGCTCCCCCCTGACATCTATACACTCAAAATGTGGATCCCCATCAGCTAGTCCTTTTGACCATGGCACTTGGCCATGAAGTCTTCTCCCCTCCATACCATCATTATTACTATCTAACACCTATCAAATGAAAGGTGGACTGAGGAAATGCTACTGCCCCTTGGAGGTTGGAAACGCCTAATAGGGTTGTCCTTTAGCCACTCCTACCTAGGGAGAAAACACCATTGTGAATTCAAGGCCCTAATTTTGGAAAGGGATCTTTATATGAAGTATTAGATAGCCCACGTTACTCAAGCTTGGTTCACTTAGATATAATAATATTTTTGTCACTAATGACTAGTAGTTTTCACTAAAATTTGTGTTGTGATTGTCAAGTGGTTCAGCGGTCCATGTCTTAAGCACCTCACCCACCCAAGCCACAAGAGAAGTATATTGGCACTAACAGGTGAAGCGTTGACAGCCTTGGGCCTCCTAGCAGTAGCAGCACATCACACATGACTCTGGGCACCTCTTACACCCAGGATGTTCTACCACTTTGCACTGGATTTGATGATTCTTCAGGCTGTCTGTTGGACACCTAATCCTCAATGGGTTAGTGTGGAAGCGGAATAGACAAAAGGAAGTCCAAGAGACCTTGGGATGTGGAACCCAACGGTCAAACCATGTACTATAAATGTATATCATTTGTTAATAAAAATGTATTCTCATGTTTTATCTTTCAGATTATGTTACTGCCCATGTGTGTGTTTAACATGGTATCAGAATAGGCGTATTCTTGCTCTGCATAATTTCTTTGAGCCATTTGTTTTATGGTCTTTATGAACAGGTCCTATCTTTAGTATTCCTGCCTTTGTAACTCCATTTTCTACCTATTTTCCTGTTCTGCCCATATTTCAGAACTAACACCCCTGACCTGGTATTTTCTCTGGGCTCTCTGCCTTGAACGTTGAACGTTGTATGGTGCCTCCACGCAGGAATACACATTGAATGTGTTATTCATTTGAACGTTGCTCCAGGTTTATTTGAACGCTGCTCCATTATTATGTATGCATTGTCCATATTCATTTAAACATTTACGCTGCCTTGAATGCCTCTCCTCCCAGGCTGCGCTGCTCACCTCTGCCATATGTTGTCATACCTGTCATATGTGTTTAATACGTTTTTATGCCGGTTTCAGAGCATTTGTCAGAACAGAGCATTGTATGCATAACGCATCAACATTCCCTTCATCGTAAGTTACTCCTCTCTGCCTCAGAAACGCCCATCGGGTACTTGATTATGTTGTAAGGGTTGTTCATATTCTTCTCTGACTGCAATGTATTCCTGACTACGACCTCTGCACATTCCTGAATTCAAATAATCTCTCTGTCCCTGTGCGTTGATTAAATATTGTGAGTGGTGGCCGAAATTCATTGTGCGTTGAAGGGTTTCATATGTCATGTGTGAATTTCATAAAGCATCTGCGTTGGGTTGAGATCTGTATTTCCTCTCTATTATCTGTGCATATGCTAGTCAAGGAATGAAGGGATGTTTACTGGGAATGGAGCGTTGAATTCGTGGTTTGTTCCATCTTTTCATGGAGAGTATGATCGTTGGCCTGACTTTAAAACCTGTCACTCGAACTAAGAGAATCCATGAGCTGATATAGCCCTGTGGATTGAAGTCAAATGCTGCAATAAAGATAGATAGTTTAGACTATGTTGAGTTTTTCTATGTGCCTCACTGTGCGTTGAAATGTCCATGGAGACCATGCTAGTTGTGCATTAAAATTCTCTGCAATTTACCATTTCTCTATGTATTATTTTTAATTTCGCTACCTCCCTGACACGGATAGTTCTAGGCTGCACGGGTTAAAGAAATAAGTGATAACGTTTTTGGCTTTCCCAGCCAGACAACCAGAGCAAGGGCTTGCGGATGGTGATCAACATTGCGTTGAAGATTTGATATTTGCTGCGATGAAGAGTTGACTAGCATATGCGTTGGTCGTTCTAGTCAATTTGTGCGTTAATCTTTGCGTTCTCTGGAAGTCGAAACCTCTGCCACTGTGAACGCTGCCTGCCTAACATTGAGGTATCTGTTCTGTTGAGAGAAGTTTTTGATGGTCAATAAACAGTTATCTTAAAAAAAAAATTGAGAAGGCCGATATATATTGCATGGTGAAGCTGCTTCTTGGAAGACCGATATACCTATATGTTGAAGTATTCATGTGTGCGTTCAATTTTTTATGAAGACCCTGTATGGTGCAAGATTATGAGTCGAATTTATTTTTGAAGGATGTGTTAGCATGGTTCATAAACCCTTCCTCTTGAAATCCATGGTGCCCACTGTTGAATCAAGTGCACGTTGACTGGTGCGTTTACCCTGAATGCTTGATGGTTAAACCATATTTTATGAATCTGTGACTTGATGTGCATAGTTCTCTCAGCCCCCATGGAGACCGTCATTTAGAGGAGCCTCACCTGTGCATTTGACTAATTAAAGTCTGTTGACTATGTGTTGAAAATTATGGGCTTGGTCGTTTATGGGAACACGTTGAAATAATTCATTGTGTAGAATGTGTTCACAATCTTCAAGAGTTGTGTCAAATGGTCCATTGGAATGTCGCCCCTATTTGTTGTCTTGGTGATTTGTAAATTCAAACCCTGTTTTGAGCACTAGTAGTTCTTGCTTGTGGTATCAGAGGGGGAGGCTATGGTATCTCTGCATTGAATGATGAGACAAGTTTTGGGCAGGAGTGATTGATGAAGTCGCCGATGAATGAACTTCAACAATATTGCATGGCTTTTCTGAACATGGTCACTATTTTAGAAGAGGATGTGTTGGTTATATGAAACCCATGAGGCCGTGGTTGCTCGCCGCTGAACTAAAGATCAATAGTTTCATGATTATTTCCTGGTTCCGAGGTTCATGAGATCGTGTACTACCTCTCCCCTTTATCTATTAAAATAGTTAAATGGCATCTACAACATCATTGTGTAAATTCTGAACATGTATTTCAGTGAAGAGTGAAGAAGTTTGTGGTTGCTACACTTGTTATTAGTATTATTTATGCTTGCTGGGTCTAAAGTTGACATCAAATTAATATTTTGAAGTTCTTCCACAAGTATTTGTCCCAACATATTATGTATTTAAATGAGCCAACAACAAGGAATGCACCTACAGCATTTGATACACAAACTATTTGTTAAAATACTACAGTGGACAAAACCATACAAACTCATAACTCTTTGTGGTTTTCTCTTAGTTATTCCGGTTGGGTTTCTTACAGTGGACTATTGTTTTCTTTGAAGAAAGTGGCCAAATCAGAGAATATTTGTTCGTACCCTAGTCAAAGCATTTATATATAAGCATTCAAGTCCTGTCCATGACATGGTGCCATAGATGTTGAAGTTTTGATAGCCATCATTTATGCTTTGAAAGTGAAGGAGTATTTGAAGGATCCAAGCAAGTTTGCAGTTGTTGTTGCCCCAGTTGTGGCATTGTATTTAAAACTCACTATAGTTTTTGTCTACATATATATGTATTGATTCCTTGATTCGACTGCTGCATAAGAGTTTGGTGGGATGTATAAAGGCAATGATTGTTTTGACAAATAAAAGTAATCTTTTGTGGAGAAAAGTTTAGTGGGTTGTATTGTCAGAACATAGTGTTGGTCATAAGTAAACTCTTATTTTTATATGGATTGTAATTGGTGCTTGTTGGTTGCACACTGATCATTTGCTGCACATTTATAAAGGATATCGCTGTGTACTGTGAGTGGGTATTACTTTTCTGCATTAAGTAGTAGTTGTGATCAGTTTTTAAGGTGCAAATCTGACATTGAAGAAAAAATGGCCAGAATCAATGAAGTATTAGAGTTCCTCAAAACTCTGATATTGTCTACTACTCATGATACATTAAAAGTCAACAAAGTTTCTCTCACAGACATTCAGGTCTGTCTACAAAATGCACAAGAGAAAATTGATTTTTTGCAGCTCGAAACTCAGCTACAGCAAGAAGAATTAAAACAGAGGAGTCATTCTGAACCTGTTTCTGTTCAAAAGATTGAAACAGACTCCCATAAAACAGCAGTTGTACATACAGATGCAGAAACTCAGTCTGCACTTCCCAAGCCCATCATCAGACCTTGGGAACAGCTTGTCCACAACAAGCACAAAACTGGTCTTGGATATGAGGACTTGTCCTTTCATATTCCAGACTACTCAAAGCCCATTCAGTTTCAGAGTGCTAGATTCCTTCATGACAGTTCATCTCCAGCTGTTCCAAATTCTGCCCCTCTTCCACATCAACAACAGATTGTGAAATGCCAAAACTGTGACCAAGTTGGCCATCTGAAAGATCAATGTTTTGATCTTCATCCATGTAAGCACTGTCATAAAATCAGTCATTCTTCAAACAGATGCTTCAGAAACAAACCTCTTGCAAGAACAAAGATTCATCTTGGATGGATCGCTTCTTGGCAATGGGCATCAATAGCCAAGAAGATATTTCAATCACATGTCAGAACTTGTTCCAGAGTATTGAATAGCCTTGTAGTTGAGTTTTCTCCATCATCTCACCTTGTATTTGACAAGGGGGGGGTAATGATGGTCATCTACAAGCTTCAAAGCCACATCAAGCGAGCCTGAGCCACAACTTGCTATACCAGATTCAAAGTTGTAGCCAGAAACAAAGATGCCCCTGAGCATGCCTTCAGTTGGCAATCTGGGACACTTCCTCTAGCAGAAGACTTCAGCTTCTTGCCAGTTTCAGAAGAATTCCAGGAAAAAAATTGAGAACACTTCCTCTAGCAGAAGACTCCAGCTTCTTGCCAGTTTTGGAAGAGTTCTAGGAATTGCATTAAGCATTCCAGGGTTGTTGGTCATCCTTAAACCATCACAGGTTGAGACTTCCCTTTTCAGGTTGAAGTTCTCCCTTTTATGTGGGGTGAGACCTCCCTTTCATGGTTGAAGGTTTCCCTCTTCAAAACAAGAGGAGCACTTCCTCTAGCAGAAGACTTCAGCTTCTTGCCAGTTTTGGAAGAGTTCCGGGAACTGCACTAAGTGTTCCAATGTTGGTGGTCATCCTTAAACCACCGCCCTTTATACCAACATTTCAGAGAACACATTCAGCCTAGTGCTGCCATGCATTTTTGCACATTTTGTATTACATCTCTCTTCTTGGACTCATACATAACGCTTTGGATTAAGGGGGGAATGTTGGACACCTAATCCTCAATGGGTTAATGTGGAAGCGGAATAGACAAAAGGAAGTCCAAGAGACCTTGGGATGTGGAACCCAACGGTCAAACCATGTACTATAAATGTATATCATTTGTTAATAAAAATGTATTCTCATGTTTTATCTTTCAGATTATGTTGCTGCCCATGTGTGTGTTTAACACTGTCACACCTAGACCCAGCATCCCCCAAGCCGAACCTAGCACCTTATGAGTGATGGCAACTGATTCAGGGACCAAGTGAGGATGGCCTCAACTTCGGAGACTTGGGAGGGCTAGTAGCACCTAGAAAGCCCGCAATGCTCGAGCAAAGATGGACATCATGAGCAATTGGAGACCCATGGAGACCACTTTGTGGTGGCCCAGTTGGATTTTGGAACCACAGAGAGCCATTGAGGTGAATTGGAGGGCCAACCATTAAATCATGCTTCTTACATGCTACTACGCCACATTGGACACCTCATAGCACTAGGTGATGCCACTTGGAGCCTATTTCATGCATGACATCAGCCCTAGAAGGCTAGCAGCTCACACATGTGGGCTTATTTATCATTTATGATCAAAAGCTAGTCGGTTGGCTTGTAACCCAATGGTTTCTTATGATTTAACTTGTTAGTAGGGGCTTTTAGGCTAATATTATGACTCATCCTCCTCCTCATATAAATATAGGAGAGGACCTTTCATTTCAATCATCACTACTAGGACTATTTTGGCGCTCCTAAGGAGAATTTCGGCCTCTTGTATCTTTGGAGAGATGTGATCTATGGAGAACATTGTTTATTGGGGCTAAATTCTTGTTTTTGGAGAAGTTATCTTGGATCAATGAAAGGATTGTTCACGCACCTTTTTATTGATAAATTTCTGATTTTTTTATGTCCAATGTATGATATGTATTGACGATCTAGGGTTTTTCTATTACACCATTGTTATTGAAGATAAATTGTATAGAAGATAGATCTCATCATTACATGCATTACTCATGTATAGTATGTGAATGACAATCCCCTTGGTGAATCTTTTCAATAGCTCTCCCAATTGAATATTGTTCCCTCACAAAGATAACAATTAGGGTTTTGTTGCTAGGGCTTCAAAATATCCTTACTCCTTTGCAAGCACTAGCTAATATTTAACATCCATAGACTCCATCCACCCAAGGACTAGGTATTCGCCCTATATAATAGGTGATCAACCCTTGTTTTATCCATAAATTGATTTCCACACATTTTCTCTCTCTTATTTCGGCCCTCTTAGGGATAGGCGACCTAAATAGGGCTTGAAGCAAAATTGGCTAGAAGGGAAAATTTTAGCATTAGAAGGATTCAAAATCAAGAGTAGGGAAGTGGTTGTCTCAAAATCATTCCTCTTGGTGGCTAATCTCTCCATTTTCCTCCATAATTTCCCTTGCCCCGGGAGAAACTCTAGTTTGGTTAAGCTTCAACTTGAGGGCTTCTTGAAGGTTTTATGTGCCATTGTCTCGCTAGAATACATTGTTGGAAACCTTTTCATGGTGCCTTGACCTTAGGCCATTCCATTTTACACACTATTACTCAAGCCCTACATCTAGTGTGCCCTAGATTGGCCTCTCTAAGGGATGTAAATTTCCTCCTCATTTTGCAAGCCTTGTACTTAGGTTGTGACATCCTTTGGAAGTCTATTGTGTCACCTTAAACCTCTAAGCCTAGAATGTCTATTATAGTTGACCTTATACCGGGACTCCTCCCATTGGTGATAGTGGTCCACTACCTTATTGTTGTCACTTGGTCTAGTGTTTAACTTGCAGGGTATCCCTCTACAAGACCTGCTAGATTTTGCAGCAACAAACCTAATCCAAGGGGACTCAAATTGGGCACCCACCAACATGGAACTATCCAAATACCTAGCAACATTGGCAACAATAGGTTGAGCTAGCCCCTTGGGATTTATGTGATCATCATTCATGTATGTACCAAGTATGTCTTATTAATAATTATTTTAAAACGGTGAATATTTAAAATACATTACTAAGTATTTGACATTTAAAATAGTTACAATAAGACATAATTGATATATACATGAATGATGACACATAAAACCTAAGGGGTTAGCTTAACCTATTATCGCCAATGTTTCTAGGCATTTGCCTAGTTCCATGTGTGTAGGTCCCCAATCCAGATGCCCTTGTGTTAGGCACAGTAGTCTACGCTGTTGAGTTTACTAGTGATGTGAACCACAAATGTGGGGAAGCAGCCCTTGGGATCCAGGTACTTTGGCATAACCCAATGTACTAGGTACTTACAGGCCATAAACAATATGAATCCAATATGTACCCAGCGTCCAGAATGTGTACCCCGGGGTCATATACACAATGCACGTACCCCCATTACATTGTATATGTGTTCATTTAACACTAGACCTTCACTATAAAGTTTATATGCTTCAGAGTTCCAACTACTCCTCACTTGAGACAGAATTTTCTTCTTCTTTCTCAACTAATTGCCGTGTCCCTTCAAATCTATGTTACTGTTTTTCGTAACAGAAACGTATTCCCAAAATGGGTTGCAACGCTCATTGCCAAAATGGACGGCAAATGAAATTTAAAATTAAAAAAAAAATAAAAATAAAAAAATTTAATTAAATTAAAAATTAAAAAATAAAAAACATTTTTCTATGAAGATAGCCCTTTTATTGCTTTCTAACTTTGTTACACACACATGCACACACTTGCTTTCCTTTCCACAAAAAATTTCAAAATGACATTCCAAAAAGCTTATACTCATTTCCAAGTTTCAGGTAACTTAGGTCACTAAGGAATTATTTCTTATCATTGCAATCCACAATTTGAGGGAATCAATGCATAGCAATAGTTGACCTAAGTGCAATTTTGTGGTTGCACTTCTATTGCATTATTTGTATTTGTAGTTATATTTAGCATTTAAGTTGCATGTCAATGCAATTACATGCTCAAGTACAAGAAAAAATTCTAGGCTTCTAACATTCTTTCTCTCTCATTCTCTTCATGACATTATTGGGTTCATGAGAATAAATATTTTGACCTTTCACTGCTACTGTTCTGCCTATTTCTCCTTTTTTAAGTCTTAGACTCTTAACAATTAACATTGCTGCTTTGCCTCTGTCTGGAAATCCATATCAAAAGTAGAAAAGGTGATAAGTGGAAAGGGTGTGTAAAATGCACCTAAAATAAGACATCCAAAATAAGTAAATGGATAGTTAGATCAAGGACAAAGAGGATGTGTGCCTCAGTTTATGAAGGACCAGCCGCCAGAATTTTAGCATATCAATTTGTTTCCCCATTGAGATCCAGTGGGCTCTATTGGCATATTTGCCAATAAAAGAAATGTAAACTGTAACAGCTACATCCTAATCTACTTCTCTTTGGAAAAAATATCGATCCTTCCTCACAACCAGATAAATGTCTGTAATGTCCCAGCCTTCCCAAGTAAAAGAATAGTCGGAGACCAATATTGATGGCATAAAAACTCAAGGTACCCGTTTTCACAAATCTCTCTAACGACTACACACTAATCTTCTTACTCTTTGGAAGAGTATTGATCCTTCCTAGCAACCAAATAAATATCAATGTTACGCGATGTCCCAGCCTTCTCATGTAAAAAAAATAGTCAGAGACTCACATTAATGGGATGAAAACTGGAGTTAACATTTTCAGAATCTCTGCAAGTGGTCTTGAAAACTTTCATGCATGAACAATGAATGGCTTTTGATATCACAAATACAGACAATGTCAAGGGAAATCATGGCAACAATTCATACAAATGTTCAATCGACCTCTTAGGATGAACCCACTTGGTTCATTTACATTTACAAATTCAGACAATATTCCTTTCAATTCATGTTCGCATCAAGTTGTTGTGCGGCATGCCCTCAGCACTGTTGAAGAAAGTGTAACTAGGTTCAGTCTTCATAAATGTATCTTTGATATTTGTATTTATTCAAGAGAAATTACTTTTTATGATATTTGTCAATGAACTTCTTGCTCATTGAATTAGGTCAAGCACATGTTTAAGTGCTTCTAGGAAGTCAAAGAGTCAATGTATTTATGTAAGACACTTTGAGGGCATGTCAAAGGAATACCTCCAAGCAAAGTCCAAGTCCTCTCCATGCAGCAACGTCCTCCAAATAAAGCAAAACAATAGAATAAATTCATGTCGGCCTAAAGATAGCATGTCGGCCTTCTAGTCGGCCTAAAAGGAGGAACAGTCCTCTATATATGGAGTTTGTACACTCCACTATAATGTTAAGCAACTCTCATCTGAAATCAGCGAAGTATACAAGCCAAGAAGAAGTGACAAAAAGACAAGTTTAAGAGTCTCCTAGTGCAGCGAAGGAAGGAGAAGGAAAAGCGAAGTTCTGGGACTGTTTCTAGGGCAAGAAACAGTCACATGTGCGAAGGAAGAAGAGGACAGTTTGCGGGTATAACAGCAATAATATCACAGTTCAGAATTTTTTAGTGTTTGGGCTAAATATTAGGCCTACAGGGCCTCCCAAGTCAAGCGAAGAAGTCCCTCTCTCTAGCGAAGGCAAAAAGGACCCTAATTCTCCAAGGGTACCTTCCACACGTGGGAAAAGTAGAGAAGAAAAGGACGAAGTGCTGGGGAGCAAGGTGCCGGGAATAAAGTGCAGAATAGAGGAAGGACTTGACTTGTGCTTGGAGAACATCCTAGTCAAGGGTCTAGGGTTTGGCATTGATCAATAAGAAGCTTCAATAAAAGAAACTTACTAAAGGGTTTTCCTCTCAAGAGAAGAGAGGTTTTGGCCTTGGCAAAGAGCCAACATCTTGTGTTCTTGTTCTTATGTTTTGGTAGCAGTGTGATGAAGTACACACACATGCATTAATAAGAAGAAGAAGATTAAGCTAACAAGAAAAGTAAAAAGACTCCACAAATTGTTATCAAGTCAGGAAGAATCACACCACACCCAATTGTCCTAGATTCTTCAACATGGTATCAGAGCTAAGGTGACACATCAAGGAAAGGGCATCTCAAGAACACTCATACGGTGACTCATCAAGGAAGGACATCTACAAAGTTGAAGCATCAAGCCAAGAAGCCTCAATCACTTCAAGGACAAGAAGGTCTACCATCTATCATTCATCAAGGAAGACTACAAAGCAAGAAGAAGAGCCTTACAAAAAGGCAACTGCAAAGAAGAGCAGATCAAATAGGGACCTACATCATCTACAAGTCATCAAGCAAATCTCATCATCAAGTCAAGTCTACTTGGAGAAGGCAACTTGAAGAACATCAAGATCCTACGAAGGCAAGCCATCCAGTCTTCAAGGAGAAAGCAAATCCACTACATCTAAAAATCTATCAAGTAAGTATATGTCCCCTTTTGAATATACATCAATGTCTTTTTGCAAGGAAAGCAACAAATTGGCAGGTACCAATAACTTCCTTGCATGGAAGAAGAGGACTAATTTACTTCTCAAGGAGAATGAACTCCTAGAACACATCAAAGGGAATGTTTCTATTCCTGCTAAGGAACAAACTCAAGCCTTAGCCCAAGTATAAAAAGGATGAGACGAGTTCAAAGGATTCTAATAGAATCTATCAAGGACTTTCTCATTCCTTATGTCTCCAAATTTGAAACATCAAAATGATAAACTAGTAGAGCTATTCTCGGTAACCACAGCTGGCGAAGTGATATCTCTAATAAATGAATTGTATAAGATGAAGATATCAATGGAAGGAATAGCTCCCTACTTCATGAAGATCTATGAGATGAGGGATCAACTTCAAGAGCCAGGGGAAGTCATGTCCGACAAAGAAATGACAATTGTAGTACTCAAAGCTCTACCTAAGGATTGGGGCAACATCACATCCAGCATATATGCCAAGAAGGAAGCTACCACACTAAGTGAAATGTGGTCTTTATGCAAGAAAGAGGAAACCAGACTCAAAACCAAGGAAGATGTGGGATCAAAGGAGCAAGCATTTGCTACCATAGCCAAGACAAAGGGAAAATTTGGCAAATTTGGTCCATGGAGAACAAACAACAAAGATGTGTCCAAAATCCGATGTTATGGATGTCAAGAATATGGACACTACAAGAGGAATTGTCCTAAACTAAAGAAGGAAAACAACAACAAAAGAAAACGAGAAGAAGCTCACACGACTCAAGAAGTGAAAAAAGAAGAAAAGAAGCAAAAGAAGAAAGATCCTCCGGATCTCTATTATGACTTAGTCAAACCCTTTACTTAAAGTCTTCTTTCAAGGTTTTGAGTAGGATAGGAGCATGTAGGAATAGAATAAAATTGCATAGCTAGAAACATCTTCTAGAATCTAGCAACATGAAGTACATAGGGTTCTAGATACTCATGTAGAAAAAGCATTTATAAATGAGAACAAAATGCATGGTTAGAAATATCTTCTAGAATATAGGAGCATGGTAGATATAGCTCAAGATATTCATGTAGAAGGAGCATACCTAGAATAGGACCTCATCCACAATGAAAAAAATTGGTCATGAATAAGAATCTTAGAAGACCTTCGTCATCAAAAGGAAAGAAACAATTGCAAGATAAGGGTTTTCAAGATCCTATGATGGAATCTTCAAAAGAAGATTCATGAATAAGAAGTAGATTTTCATTGGGAATCCCATTCATGGGATTCAAGAAGAGGATGATATGCAGGCAAGCTAAGATGGAGCAAGAAGGGCCATATCAAGGACAACCAAATGAAGTTAAGATGATCAAAGGAGAATCAAGATGAGGTATGTATGCATCAAAGTTTAGTCATGTTATCATTTATTGAGTCATGGGAATAGTTCTATAACATGATCAAGTAGGAAAGGATCTCTTTCACCAATGACATGCTCGAAGGCATGTACTACAATGCAATGAAGGTCAACAAAAGAAAATACTCACATAAGGAGTATAAGATTGTTGACTAGGAAGCAAGAAGGAATGTTGACTAGTCTTGGAAACTAGCAATAAAGAAGTGCTCCCTCAAGAAGTAGAAGGTAGTTGACCAATCTATCCAAGAAGAAGCAAATGATGAAAGAGATCAAGCATGTGAAGAACACCACGATTACCAAGAATCACTATCTGACAAGATACTTTGAAGATATCTCCCGAAAGAAGGCAGGACAACTCTGACAAGGGAAGGAAAGACCCTTAACACCTATGAAGGCCTTGGAGATACAAAAGGTGCAGATAATTGATTCTACTCTACAAAGATGTCATGATGAAGAAAGCCATCCAGCAAAACTTAACGTTGAAGCAATAACAGGATGAAATCATAAAGGGCTACTCAACCGAAGCATGGGAACAAGCAAGTTCAACGAAGCATCCATGAGAAGAGTATTCTGAACCATGGACAAGATGACAAAGGAGTAGCCAAATGACAAGACATCCTGATATATGACAAGAAGACCACTTTCCACAAAGGAAGCAATGACATGAAAAATCAGGAAGGAAAGTGATCAATGGATGGTGCCCTACCAAAAGGAAGTTCTAACCAAGACTTCATGACATCGAAGGAAAGAAAAAGATCAAGCAGCTGAAGGACCAACGAAGAAGAAGTTGTTGATGATTGAACAAGTCCCTAGCTAAGAGGGTGTTATAACAAGTTCTCAGTTACAAATGAACTTGGACAAGTACCTTGTCAGAGGATACTTGGGCATGTCTTCCTCAGAGAAAGTGATAGACACAACATTCTTGTCTTCACTTGGGAAGAAAGAATGGGAGGATTGGGTAATCATTTGGTATCCAATACTCTTTGAGGATGTGTAGAGCATCCAAGACAAGAGTAGCCAAGAGGACCGATATTCTTTGAGGGCTGGGAACCCAAGATAAGAATAGTCCTAGAAGGTCATACTCAGTGAACACCCAGGTGGCTATGTACCTTGAGAAACAATGACTAAGGTGTCTATAAGTCATTGGTCTCGCTAACATTGTGCTCTGATCTATTGAGAGATAGAGTTATCAGTCAAGGCGTTGTTGTGGAAACAATGTTGGTTATTATGATTTTATAACATATGGATTTCAAATCCAGTTTCTCTTATGTGAATTCTTCAAGATTGAAAAATAGTCAAACACCTTGTAATGCTTTATGAATACCTCCACAGTTAAGAGGGAGTGTTGAACAAAGTGTAGCTAGGTTTGATCTTCGTAAATGTATCTTTTGTATTTGTATTTATTCAAGAAAAGAGAAATTATTTTTTATGATATTTGTCAATGAGTTTCTTGCTCATTGAATTAGGTCAAGCACATATTTAAGTGCTTCTAGGAAGTCAAAGAGTCAATGTATTTTTGTAAGACCCTTTGAGGGCATGTTACACTATGTATAAAATGGTATAAAGGTCAAAGGAATACCTCCAAGCAAAGTCCAAGTCCTCTCCATGCAGCAACGTCCTCCAAATAAAGCAAAACAATGGAATAAATTCATGTCGGCCTTCTAGTCGGCCTAAAAGGAGGGACAATCCTCTATATATAGAGGTTGTCCACTCCACTATAATGTCAAGCAACTCTCATTTGAAATCAGCTAAGTATACAAGCCGAGACAAAGTGACAAAAAGACAAGTTTAAGGGTCTCCTAGTGCAGCGAAGGAAGGAGAAGAAAAAGTGAAGTTTTGGGACTGTTTCTAAGGCAAGAAACAGTCACATGTGCGAAGGAAAAAGAGGACAATTTGCGAGTATAACTGTAGTAATACCACAATTCAGAATTTGTTAGCGTTTGGGCTAAATATTAGGCCTACAAGGCCTCCCAAGTCAAGCGAAGAAGTCCCTCTCTCTAGCGAAGGCAAAAAGGACCCTAACGCTCCAAGCGTACCTTCCACACATGGGAAAATTAGGGTTGTTGTTCAGTCACATCAAGTTTGCAGACCTACCTCAAGAAGAACCTCGTTGGATCAAGAGAAGTGGGTCTCATTAAGTGAAGAACATCTTGAAGGAAGGAAGAAGAATATCTCATCAAGAAGGTAACTAGCCAAGGTCTATCTCTAGACAAAGCAGTAAAGAAAAGGACGAAGTGCTAGGGAGCAAAGTGTCGAAAGGAGGAAGTCAATGTGTTGGGAACAAAGTGCAGAGTAGAGGAAGGACTTGCTTGGAGGACATCCTAGTCAAGGGTGTAGGGTTTGGCATTGATCAATAAGAAGCTTCAATAAGAGAAACTTACTAAAGGGTTTTCCTCTCAAGAGAAGAGAGGTTTTGGCCCTAGCAGAGAGCCAACATCTTGTGTTCTTGCTCTTATGTTTTGGTAGCAGTTTGATAAACTACACACACATGCATTAATAAGAAGCTAACAAAAAAAGTAAAGAGACTCCACAAATTGCTATCAAGTCAAGAAGAATCACACCACACCTAATTGTCCTAAATTCTTCAACAAGCACAATATACATGTAAAACAAATAAGATGACCCTTTTATTGGGTCCCATGGTTCCATAAGGATTAGTTGGGTCATATAAGTCAAAGTAATGTGTCATCAAGCTCATTTAATGTGGTTGGCTATTTTGTTAGGGCTCTTATTGACATTTTTTCCCAAAAGGGGTGCTTGTGGGCATCCCCGCTCAAAAAGGGCCACGCATCCCCACTTATTTTTTCTTGAAAACAATAATTTATGAGTGGGGTGTTGAAATGTGTAACTAGGTTCGGTCTTCATAAATATGAAATGTACTTTTGATTCTTGAATATTGTAAAAGCTTAAAAGAAAGAAAATTTATTATTGTTATATTTGTAGCATGGGTTTCATGCTCAAGGTCTTTTCTTTAGAATTCAAGCAACCATTGAGTGCTTATAGGATTTGTCCTAGGGCAAGAAGTCAAAAGAGTCAATCATATGAAGAAGACCCCATCAGGCACATTGTAACTTGTAAAAAGAATTATTTTTGTATTTAAAAGTGTCAAAATACACTCCAAGACCAAGTCGGCCTCATTAGGGCATGTCGTCCTCCTTGGAAGCCTATATATAGGAGGGAACTCGACCTCCTATGGACACTTACTCATCATCTCATCATCTAAGCAAAGAAGGAGTAGAAGAAGGCTAGTGAAGAAGGAAGAAGGACGAAGGATGAAAGTTTGGGTTGTTTCTCTTTCTATCTCTCTCACACGTACGAAGAAGGAGGCTAGGGTTTCATTGCAACAAGATCGAAGTTGAGGAACTTGCAGAAGGAAGGTCGAAGGAAGGTTTATTAGATCACCTACAAACCCTAGAAGAAGGAGAAACTCAAGCAAAGGTCAAGGGAAGCCTTGGAAGCCCTGAAACTGCTCACATGTGTGGTAGCAACAATTGTTGCAGGGACCGAAAATTTCAAACCTGCAGTAGGGGTCGAAAATCTGTAGCTGGGGATCGAAGTTGTCTAGCTAGAAGAGATTTGACTGGGTTTGACTTGGACAAAGGAAATACATTATCAAGGAGCTCAGACTTGGTCTTGGAAGGGTATTGGTATTGATCTAGAGGTCATGGAATTTGTCATTTGAAGAATCTATAAGAAGAGCAGATTTCTGGGTTTTCCTCTCAAGTGGGAGGTTTTGGCCATGGATTGCAGCTTATATCCTGTATTCTTGTGTATTGTTGATCTTCTTGTTTTGGGTGTTAGGATATTCCGACACATAGGAAATAGTTAAGTATAACTTGGTCTAGTATAGAGTTAGGTAAAGTGTGTTTCTTTACTATGTACTTTTGTAACTTACAATCCGACGGTCACGA
>APFE031657451.1:380955-426536 GCA_000404065.3 Pinus taeda | reverse complement strand
TTAGGTAAAGTGTGTTTCTTTACTATGTACTTTTGTAACTTACAATCCGACGGTCACGATATGTAGTGATCTGACGGTTCATTTTCTCCTCGGTATTACCGACACTTGGTCCATGGCTTAACACCCGATTGGTCCATGCTCTTTATTTAAAGAGCATGGAGGGTCATTTGTAGGTTAACTGTTCATGAGAGAAGCTTATGTAAAATTTCATTCTTTTATTAACAAATTGCCTAAAGTGGTCGTGTTGGCTCAGGCCGTGGACTGTTTCCCTCTTTGAAGGTTTTAACCACGTCAAAAATACTGGTGTATTGATCTGTGATCTGTTTGTGAGCGGTGTCCTTTGGTGTTCTGTCTGAGGAACTTACCCTGTAAATTCCTACATTAGGTAGTTGTTTGATGATAAGAACAACATAATAATATAAGGAGAAGCTAATAATCAAGAAAATTAAAAATACATCACAAGTAGTTATCAAGTAGAAGAGAAATCATCTTAGCTTTAAATTTCTCAACATCGTATTAGAGCTAAGATTGGCTAAGGGCATGATGAAGATCACTACATCCTTGAAGAAGTCTTTGAAGCAGTGTTTTATGGTGGCAAGTCATCTCAAGCAAGGTATCAAGGCATTGTGGAATCTCCTATTATCCATCAAGAATAGTATGACCAAGAATTCTACAAAGGACGAAGGGTTATTCTCAGCACTTATAGGCACATTTTAAGATGAGAATATTTGGGTAATGGACACTGGAGCATCAAGACATATGACAGGTGAGCACAAACAACTAAAGACCTTATCAAGAGGAAAATCTTCCTACTTTGTGGAACTTGGTGATAAGAAGATCTATCCTGTAAGAGGAATTGGATCAACCTCACTGGAGCTAGAAAATGAAGGAAACATCCATCTCAATAACATTTTGTTTGTACTAGGTTTGCAAAAGAACTTACTGTCTATTTCATGTCTAGAAGGTAAGGGAGATGAGAGTCGCTTTTATAGATGGAAAAGTTGTGGTTTGGGATAAAACCTCTAGCATCAAAAATGCAAAGACCATTGGGATTCATGAAGGAAGACAATACAGATTGTTGACTCCTCTCTCTCAAGCTTTGGTTCACATTGAAGTAAGTCCATGTGAAGTTTGGCAAGGAAGGTTTGGACACCTTCACTACAAAAACTTACCAACTCTAAATTCAATGGTTAATGGCATCCCAGAACTCAAGGAGGATCATGAAGGAGTATGCAAGGGATGTGCATTAGGTAAAAATGTTAAGAGACCATTTGGAAGCAGTGCTTCAAGGTCAAAAGAAGTCCTGGATCTCATTCATTCTGATGTTTGTGGTCCTATGTCTACAAAGTCTCTTGGAGGTCATTTATATTATGTAACATTCACCAATGACCACTCAAGGAAAACTTGGATCTATTTGTTGAAGTCCAAGGATGACATATTCGACAAATTTCAAGAATTCAAAGCTGGAGTAGAGAAACTTACAGAAAGGAGGATAAAAGTACTAAGATCTGATAATGGAGGAGAGTACACATCAAAGGAACTCATAGCTTTCTGTAAAGAGGTTGGGATTAAGAGGGAGTTTAAATTCCCATATAATCTTGAACAAAATGGAGTTGTTGAAAGAAAAAATTGATCAATTGAGGAAAGTGTAGAGCCATGTTACATGATCAAGACTTGTCTAAATTTTTGTGGGGTGAAGCAACAAAAACTGCGGTGTATGTTCAAAATCGACGTCCTCACAGATCACTAGACAACATGACTCCTGAGGAAGCATTCACTGGGAAGAAACCAAGTATAGACCATCTTTGAATATTTGGTTTTCCTGTCTATATTTACATTCCGAAAGATAAAGAGAAAGAAGTTGGATCCTATAAGCATGAAGGGTATATTTGTTGGCTACAGTAACACCTCAAAGGCATATAGGATCTACATAAAGGAAGGACGCCGAATAGAAGTAAGTCGAGATGTGATCTTTAATGAATGTATTGCATTCAAGAAATCAAAGGACCTCCCGATGGACTCTAATGATGAAGAACTTCCAATATTTGATGAAGAACGCACTAGGGAGGAAGAGAATTCAAATCATGTAGAAGAAGGTCCCAGTGAACCTGTGCAGCCAGTAATCATCCCTAAAAGCAGAAAGAGACCTAATTGCTTGAATTCTACTCTTCTAGATGCAGAAGGACATGGAGTAGCCAAAGGCACATTCAGGGAAAGTAAGAAGCCCAAAAGATATTCAGGGTATGCAGCCTATATGATGAAGTTAAGAGAAGCAGAACCATCCACCTTTGAAGAGGCTATCAAACATCAAGAATGGAAAGATGCCATGAATGAAGAATATCAATCAATAATGAAGAATGGAGTTTGGGATATTGTACATAGGCCTGAAGACAAATCTGTGGCTACTTCCAAGTGGCTCTACAAGATTAAACATGCAGCAGATGGAAGTATTGTTAAATATAAGGCAAGATTTGTGGCTGGGGGCTTCTCCCAACAAGAAGGCATCAATTATGAAGAGACATTTGCACCTACAGCAAGGTATACAACTATATGTTCCTTGGTCTCTTTGGTAGCATTGATGGGATGGGATGTCAAGACAGCATTCCTAAATGGCACTATTGATGAAGAAGTCTATATAGAACAACCCTTCGGATTTGAAGTAAAAGATAGAGAGACTTGTGTATGTAGGTTGAAGAAGGCACTTTATGGCCTTAAGCAAGCACCAAAGGCATGGTATGCAAGGATGGATGCATACTTACAAAGATTAGGCTTCTCGAAGAGTTCTGCTAATCTGAATCTCTATATCAAGGTTGTAAAGGATGAGCCCTTAATCATTCTTCTATATGTGGATGATCTTCTCATGACAGGTGTAGAAAGTCGTATTCAAGAGTGCAAAGAGCAACTGGCAGCAGAATTTGATATGAAGGATCTAGGGTTGATGCACTATTATTTGGGGTTTAGCAAGGACCTAATGAGATTTATCTAGGTCAAGGAAAGTATGTGATCGAGATGCTAAAAAGGTTTGACATGATGGATTGCAAACCTATGACAACCCCTATGATCACAAACTTGAAGAGGCTAAGAAGTTCTGAACCAAGCCTTATGGATCCGACAAGGTATAGACAATTGGTTGGCTCACTGATGTATTTGGTAAATACTCAACTAGACATTTGTTTTGCAGTGAATATTCTCAGTTAGTTCCAAGTAGAGCCCAAGCATGATCATTGGATAGCAGCCAAGCATACACTGAGATATTTGCAAGGAAACATCCACTACTGCCTGAAGTATGATAAAAGGAATGATGTCCACTTGATTGGATATACAAATTTCGATTGCGAATGCAGTGAGATGGATGGGAGAATTGTGAAAATTTCATCTATTGCAGCGACTGGGAATTATTCTTCCAACTATAAATTTAATTATGCAGTTTATTTGCTATGGCAAACAATGAATAAAATCACAAATGCAATTTTCACCATAAAAACTTTGCGAAAAATAAAATGCTAGAAACTGAGAAATTCTAGCACACACACAAGAATTTTAACACCGTTATTTTTGAACAATTGTCCTCGGAAAAACCAATGCGGGAAAATCGGTACAGTAGATGAGGGTTTTATTATTATTCTTCAGTAGCAAATCTGAGTACAATCATTTGGATGCCAAACTAGAAACCCAATCTGAGAGAAATACTGGAAAATATATGAGGCAAATACCTCAACAACACAATTGATTCTGCTCTGAAATCTCGCCAAACTGGGCTATATGAATTGCCTCTGCGTGAGCCTCTATGCAGTGCTTGCGCAAGCTCTATCTGCTTTGCCTACAGAACTCGCTGAATCCTGCAGCTCTGCCTCGGAAAGTGACTTGCTAAGCCTCCCAGAATTTATCCCAACCTCCAGCGACTGAATCAACTCCTCCTCTAGCTTAATCAAACTCTCCCCAAAAACCCTTTGTGCATGCCTTGCGCAGATCCTTGAGGAAAACTCATCCCTCTCTCTATTGACTCTTCTAGCACTAGAAATCTCCTCCGGAAATCTGCTACTCTGGCCCTTTGCCACCTGCTACTCAATCACTGGCTCGACCCTCACTATTGAAGCACCTGCCACTGGAAAAATCAAACTGCCTTGATCACTAAGTATTTGCTCTGATATTTCTTCCATCTATCCATTGGCTTCTTATAATCCTCTGTTGGACCACCAACGGCCAAGATTAAAACTTAATCAAGGACCCAGATTATTTCCCAGTCGATCTTTGTGAGCTTCTAGATGATTCACACCTTATCTCAATTAATATTGATTAATTAACCAGATTTCCTAAGTTTAGACTTAGGAAATATTAAAAATAGGTTAATAATCTAATTGAGACACTTCTAGGTGGAATTTCCATAAACAATTTCTAGGTTATGGAGATCTCATGCGTTTTAGCCTCTCCAAAAAGTTTTGTGACTAGAACACTTCCGATGCTACAAAAACTAACAACACTACTGGAGGATGTTTTAGTTTAGGATCCTCCATGATATCCTGGATGAGTAGAAAGCAAGAATCGGTTGCTTTGAGTAGTGTTGAGGCTGAATACATTGCAGCTTGTGAAGTAAACAGAGAAGTTGTCTGGTTGAGGACATTGATATCTGACCTGTTTGAAGGACTGATGGACCCTACGATGATACATTGTGAAAACACCAGCTGTATAAGGTTGTGTGAAGACCCAGTGTTCCATCGAAAGACAAAGCACATAAATAACAAGCATAACTACATTCAAAAGTTGGTGCAAGATGGAGTGTTGCAGCTACAGTATATCTCCACCGATGAACAGGTAGTTGACATCTTGACAAAATCTCTTCCTAATAAGAAGCTTGTGTATTTGAGAGACAAGCTTGGACTCGTTGATATATCATCCATAGTTGAGAGGGAGAGATAGACACATCATTCTTGTCTTCACTTCGTGAAGAAAGAATGGAGGATTGTGTAAGCATCTGGTTTCTGACACTCTTTGAGGATGAGGCAAGGCATCCAAGATGAGAATAGTTGAAGAGGAAATTCCTTGAAGATGTGTTATTCCAAGATAGGAATTGTCTTAAAAGGACATACCCTGTGAACACCCGGGTGGGTTATGTGCCTTGAGAAACAATGATGATGTTGTCTATTAGTGATTGGTCTCGCCAACATTGTGCTTTGATCTTGTGGAGAGATAAGGTTGTTAGCCAAGGCCTTGCTATGTGACAATGTTGGTTGATATGATGCAAAGAGATAAGATGAAATGATAGCTTATGACATGGCTTACCAATCCGACTCTTCTTTTGAAATCTCTTCAATTTGAGAATGTCCATGTACCATTATGAATACCTCCCTAGTTAAGAGCAAGTGTTGAAATGTGTAACTAGGTTCAGTCTTCATAACTATGAAATGTACTTTTGATTCTTGTATATTGTAAAAAGAAAGAAAAATTATTATTGTTCTTTTTGTAGCATGGGTTACATGGTCAAGGTCTTTTATTTAGAAGTCAAGCACCCATTGAGTACTTCTAGGGTTTGTCCTAGGGTTAAGAAATCAAAAGAGTCATTGTCATATGAAGAAGACCCCATCGAGCACAATGTAACTTGTAAAAAGAATAATTTTATTATTTTAAAGTGTCAAAAATACCCTGCAAGACCAAGTCGGCCTAGCAGCGAAGAATTCGACCTCATTAGGGCATGTTGTCCTCCTTGGAAGCCTATATATAGGAGGGGACTCAACCTCCCATGGACACTCATTCGTCATCTCATCATCTAAGCAAAGAAAGAGCAAAAGAAGGCTAGCGAAGAACGAAGAAGGACGAAGTACAAAAGTTTGGAATTTTTCTCTCTCTCTCACTCACGTGTGAAGAAGGAAGGCTAGGGTTTCACTGCTGCAAGATCGAAGTTGAGGAAATTGTAGAAAGAAGGTCAAAGGAAGATCTATTAGATCACCTACAAACCCTAGAAGAAGGAGAAACTCAAGCAAAGTTCAAGGGAAGCCTTGGGAGCCCTGAAATTGCTCCACGTGTGGAAGCAGCAACTGTTGCAGGAGAAAGATCTATTAGATCACCTACAAACCCTAGAAGAAGGAGAAACTCAAGCAAGGTCAAGGGAAGCCTTGGAAGCCCTGAAATTGCTCACACGTGTGGAAGCAGCAACTGTTGCAGGCACCGAAAATTTCAAACCTACAGTAGAGGCCGAAATTTTGTAGTTGGGGGTCCAAGTTGTGCAACTCGAAGAGATTTGACTAGGTTTGACTTGGATAGAGGAAGCACATCATCGAGGAGGTCAGACTTGGTCTTGGAAGGGTATTGGTCTTGGTCTCGAGATCTTGGAATTCGTCATTTGAAGAACCTATAAGAAGAGAAGAGATTTGTGGGTTTTCCTCTCAAGTGGAGAGCTTTTGGCCCTGACTTGCAGCCTATATCCTGTGTTCTTGTGTATTGTTGATCTTATTGTTTTGGGTAGTGGTTTGATGATAAGAACAACATAATAATATAAGGAGAAGCTAATAATGAAGAAAATTAAAAATACATCACAAGCAATTATCAAGTAGAAGAGAAATCATCTTAGTTGCAACCCTTTAGATTTCTCAACATGAGGAAGCTTAATATTCAACCCTACGACGCTAATAATGCTATGTAATTAATGGTAGTGTTAAATTCTTAATACTTAAATTTTTAGCATTACCATTAATTGACTCAAGATGCTTGACAGTGGTTCTGACCTCATTGGATTTCATATGGAAAAAGTAGAATTTTAGATCCCACTCAAAATCCATCAGACTTATAGTTTTCAGGGTTTCAAGGTTGGGGGGATTGTAATGTTTCCATTGGATTCTGTCATGTACGAGGGTCTGGAACTAGCATTTAATCAAGAGTACCAAGCCCAAAAGCACCCATTTTGAGGGGGTGCGCGTCTCCCTCAATTTTGTCTAATAACCCTTAAAATTTATTTTTAAAAAATTTAAAAAAAAAAGGTAAATATATAACAAATATCATAACCTAAACTAATTTGCAATCCCTAACTCACTCATTCGACTTACCAATCTTACCTCTACTCGACTTACCCTGTAGCACTATTTGACTTACCAGTTAATTGTTGCCTCTCCACCCCTGCAACACTCCTTGAATGCTTATTGTCCACTTTTAATTTTCAATTTTAACTTTCATGTCTTGACTCTAGATATCGATGACCTTACAATGATTCCTTGACTCTTCACTCCTTACTATTTTTGAGTTTTGATTTGTATCAATTTATTATTCCAGTCTTCAAACATCAATTTCTGCTACAATCTATTTTGTTTAGTACAAATTAGATTCTAGAATAATGATTAATGAATTTAAATTTTAAACCAAATTAGATTCTATAATGATGAATGATGAATTTAATTTTTAAATCAATGTAGATTCTAGAATGATGAATATGGATCAATGTATTTCATTATTGAATCTCGTGGTGTATGGATGAATGATGTATGTATTAGTATGAATGTTGATTATGAAACAGTGTGTTTCATTATTTAATTCAATTATGTATGGATCAACATATTTATGATTTCATATATATATATATATATATAAAAAATTATATACCCCAATGTCCCCATCCCCCATAAATTCACATGTCCCCCTGTCCCAAAGTCATGCTAGAACATAGATGTAAACCACAAAACACCATTAAGATAAGGATTGGTCAATTTTACTATAATATTGTAATACATATATAAGACTTTTCTTCCACTATAAGACATGATGTGACAATCGTTCCTCTTATATTTTGTGGGTTGGCACTATGCAAATATATAGCATTCCATGTCTATCTAGGTGAGGCCATTTATTTTTCTACGATCGGCAATGTGTGTCCCATCACTTGGAAGCAATGTCCAATAATACCTAGATATCATTAGGTGTTGTTATCACCAAAAATTGTCCTTCAGGTGGAAAATAACACGGTCTAGGAGCAATGGATCTATCACCTCCAAGACTCCCCTCGCTTCAGAGATCGTACAAGCTAACTCCAAGGGGTTGTCCCTAGGCCTTTATTAGTTGATTCGAGGCAAAAAAGTCTGCAATAAATTCATTAGGAAAAACAATCAACTCAAACCAACAAGGAAAAATGAATTCTTGCAATCCATAAACACTTCAAAAGCTATTACAAATGCAAAATCTAAGTGATAAAGATTTATCGATTTAAATTATGAGCCTCGTCTCTCGTCCAAGGGTATTCAAATCTGCTAAAACTCAAATGACACAGTCTCAGAGGAATTTTACAGGCAAATCAAGACCAATAAGATGAGATATGATAAGATAATTTTATTAATGTCCAACAAATGACCACAAATGTAGGTCAATGGGGCTAAAGAAGAGTACAATCAAGTATGAATATGATTTTGCTCTCATAAATGATAAATTGGTTAAAGAAATTCATCCTGTGACTTTTTTTATTTAAATTTTGGGCAAAAGGGATAGAAGCGAGATGATAGTTGTAGCCTACACTCAACAAGCACAAGAAAGGAAAATTATTACATTGCAAGCAAAGAATGTTGAGTTGTGTTGTCATTGATGCCAACGTCAATCTTTGAACGCTCTTAATATTTGTCTATGGATTACATTGATTGGAAGCTCCAATGGTCAAGAAGAACTGGAAGGGAGAGAAGGAAGCCTAGTCCATGTGGTGTGGTCATGATGCCCCACATTTGATGAGGAAATTAAATGGAAAGATCAGTGAATTTGCTCACTCGACCATCATCATCCGATTGTTCTTGTCCAATCACTTCCATCAATAGGTGGCACACCTCATAACTCCTCACAATAGAGGACATATGTCATTTTAATGTTGAAGCCCCAAAGTTTGGTCAAGGTGCCCCCGTGGATTTGAAAAGCAACTTTATGAATGGTCAAATCTTGGCATTAATTATTCAAGAAAACCTTGATTAGCTTTTGTTGGTTCCATGTTGACCAAGTCAATCTTAAATGAAGGGATTATATTTTTGAAAAAGGGTCTCAAATTAATTGGAACCTTTTTTTAAATTATGAGTGTCGTCGGCTCCATAAAATTTTGACTTCATAAATTTAAGATGAGGTTGACCCCCTCCCTAGTACCCGTCGATATGTTATAAAAGGGGCACATGTCTTGTTTTTACAAGCACAAAAAAAATTGTATATCATTGTTGTGAAAGGACCGCAGACAAGAATTAGCAGAGGCCAAAATTTTTGGTGGTTATTCTTTTTATGTTCTGGCACAAGTTTCGTAAGCATGGAGCAATCAATGCATTAATGCGATGTGATCTCTGATGAGTTATATTAGGTCCAATACTAGTATCACCTCCATATTGTTATTGTTTTCCCCATAGAAAGCCACTATTGTTATTGTTGTGCCCTTACACTATTATTGTTATGTAGGCCCTTATTATATTTTGACCCTTTAGACTCTTATATATACCAAGGAGGTCTTGTCATTTGAATCATCCAAGAATTGTTCATTTATGTGATCTAAAGCGAGGTTGCCCCCTTGAATTGGCTTATTATCTAGTCATTGGTCTATCTTTTCCTATGTTTCTAGGTTATTTTGATCTAGATACATAACACTTGGTATTAGAGCTCTTGATTCTAGGGTTTTGTTGTTTCAAACAGGTCATTGTGGCATTTTCGCTATAACTTCTTTTTGTGAAGCTTCAAACTGTGAAATTCCTACCACTTGGAGGTGAAATCTTGATGAACATCTGGTTACAATTTCAGACCTTGGTTCGCTCTATATTTGGACATATGGTCCAAGGAAATTAGGGTTTATGTATGCTCTAGAATTCAATGTCAAACAGGTGCCCCAGGGAAAATCGTCATAACCTTCTCTTCGAGCATCGGATTTGAATTCCGCAAAAGTAGTTGAAAGTGCACGGACTATAGTTGTTTAGGTAGGAGTTTCAGGATTGAAGGTTGAAATAGTGGCTCGTAACATCCCGTACAAGTTCGCTCTACTAAACTAGTCCATAATCAGGTCATCATGGGATATTTGGCATAAATTTATCTTGAAGAATCCAATCTCCGTCTAACTAGTGAGGTTACAAAGAAGACACAGACAGCTACCTCAGGATGCAATTTCAAACCTTGGGAGGCCAAAATCATAGAGATACAATAGTTTCAAGGTCATCTAGATAAACAAGCTCAAAATCAAGCTCTTGAAATGTGCTTATTTTTAATTTGCATAAATTTTGTTTGAAATATTAGTTTGAAGTAATTCAAAGGGAATAATAAAGCATAGATATCATTAATTAGTTCCAAAATGCCTCCCAAACAAAAAAATTGTACACCCATAAAGCCCTCAAAAAGCTCTACTATGATGCATGAAGAAGAAAAATGCAACATGATATATCAAAATTGCAAGACCAAGTGCAACAAATTTTGTTTTCACAAAGAGTAACCAAAGAGGAACTAAAGGGGTACATGGGTGGTTTAAAAGGGGACATGGAAAGTTTAAAAGCGGACACAACAGGTTTGACAAAGTTGCTATGAGAAAGGCTCCCTAATGGTGACAAGGTATTCCATGAAACCCATGATGAAAACAAAAGGAATGTGAATCATGATTTTAGAGATTCCAACTTTGGGTTGAAGACCAACCATATTCCAAATATCGATATGAGGAATTTTGATTGCAAGGATCTGATAACATGAATACTACAGATGGAGTAGTTCTTTGACCCACATGATGTGCAACACACATAAAAGGTACGCATTGCATCTTTATATTTAGAACCCAAACAGTTTGTGTGTTATTGATGGCTTTGTTCTCGTAAATCACTTGTCACTTGAACATTTTTTATGGAGGAAGTTATAGCACATTATGAGGATACAACGAGCAATATTTTCTTTAGCCAATTGATAAATCTCAAACAAAAGGATTCAGTTGGGGAGCACATTAAGGACTTCCAAAGATTAAATATCAATGTAATTGATATTCCAAAGGAGCGTTTGATTGATGTATTCATAGGAACCTTAAAGGATAACATTCAACATGAGGTTCGCCTTTGGGAACCTACGTCATTGGAGAATGCATTTAGGGTGGCAAGAAAAGTCGAAAGAAAAATTATCGCAATAAGGAGGTCTACCACTCACAACTATAAAGATGGACGTATTACTGCTCCAAGCCTTTCACAACCTACAAGGTTGACACCACAACAATTGGAGGAAAAGAAACCAAAGGGGCTTTGTTACATTTGTGACAGAAAATACACTAAAGGTCATAAATGTGTTGAGAATAAATTATTTTACATGGATTGTGAAGAGGAGGAATAAAAGGAATAAGAAATATCAAAAGAAAGTGAAGATATGCACCAAGAACCAACCCCAAGGGTTGAAAAAGAATAAATGAATCCAACCGTATCTTGTAATGCACTGGGGGGGATTACCATTCCTCAAACTCTCAAGATAAAAGGATATATCAAGAAGAGAAAGGTAATAGTAAGGATTGATTCAGGGAGTACCCATAATTTTATTCATTGTAAGATAGCCAAGGATTTGAATTGATTTCTATAAAGTGTCAAGTGGTGGTTGCAAATGGACTAACTATAAACAGCTCAAGGAAGTGTCGTAATATCAATCCAATCATGGTGGAATATGTACAAAATAGTCCAATGCCTTGCATTCCAATGGGTGGTGTTGATGTTGTATTAGGAGTCCAATGGTTACAATCTTTGAGGACGATAGCTTTTAATTTTCAAGAAATTTTCTTGAAATTTTTCTGGGAAGGAAAGGAAATTGAATTAAGGGGTATCATAGGGAAACCTAGGAAGATAATCATCTTTAATGGCATGACAAAGCTTTTGAAAAAGGAACAACAAGGGGTAATTGCACAATTATGGTCTCTAGATGTTCAAACATCTAAGTCATCCATTTCTTCAGATCTCAAAAGAGTCCTTAACAATCATTCCAAGGTATTTGAGACTCCCAAAGGTCTCCCACCTATTTGCGATCATGATCATGCTATTCACTTGATTGTAGGAAGTGTTCCTCCAAATATCAAACCTTAGAGATATCCCTATGCCCAAAAGAGTGAAATTGAACATATGGTTGCAAAAAGGCTAGAGGAAGGCATAATTCAACCTAGCTAAAGTTCTTTATCTTCTCCAGTAGTATTGGTGCATGTGTCCAGACTATTCACGGTAAGGGTTGATTTGGTCTTGGAGGTCTTTTTGACTTTCTAGACTCAAAAATTAATTATTTTACATGTTACAACTTGCCCAAAAGACTCTTATACAAATAATAATGACTCTCTTGACTCATAACAAATATTCTTTTGACATGACAAAACCTAGGAGCATAAAATGCATGTTTGACCTAGATGACCAAATAAATAAAGCATGAAACCCATGCTTGAATTGAAATATTTTTCTTTCTTCTTTTACTTGTAACATAAGATTACATAATGATATAAGTACAATGACAGTTATGAAGACCGAAACTAGTTACGTTTTCCAACACTCCCTCTTAACTAGGGAGAGGTATTCATAATTGTACAATCAGTACAAGGATATTCTCAAACTGGAGAGTTCTCATAAGAAGAGTCGGATTGAATAACCATCTTTAAGCATTAACATCATAACCAGCATTGTCAACATAGTAAGACCTTAACTGACAAGCTCTACTTATATCATAGCATAATGTTAGGAGGATTTATGTGAGACACTGCACTACCTCTTAAGGCACATACCCCATATGGATGTTCACTAGGTATGTCCTAGGACAATCCTTATCTTGGATTCCCAATCCTCAAAGAATATCACTCCTCCTTGACCATTCTTATCTTAGATACCTGTCTAATCCTCAAAGAGTGTCAGTCCACTTCCTATCTTGGATTCTCTATCCTCAAGGAGTATCAATCTCATATGCTTATTCAATCCTCCATTCTCCTTCCTAGTGCCTTCACTTAGACTTATGACTGTTAGCCCTAGTCTAGTGTATTACACATGGAGAATGTGATGTTTAACATCACTCCCTCTTAACGAGATAGGAGATCCTCATTCCCTCCTGATTAAGGAATTGATCCTTGATCCTTTTCAACCATTCAAGGGGACTTCTTACTCCCCCTTAAACATAGAGGAGATCCCTTACTTCCTTTCAATTGGGAAGTCATAACCACAAGCTCCTTAGCTTGTCTTCAGAAATACATCAGCTACTAGTTCTTAATGGAGTTCTTCAGGTAGTAGTTGCATGGCTCCTCCTCCCCTTTGCATCTCATGATATTGTGCTTTTATCTTTCTAGATATAATGGAGCCAAACTTTGACAGGGTTCAAGCTAATCATGGCTTCCTCTAATCATGAAAGTGATCTTCATTATCGTTGAAACGTCCTGTTATCTTCCTATATTGTTACCATTTAATCCCAAGATGATGTAAACATCTTGACCATATAATCCTCCAAGGATTACCAAAGCAAACCACTCAATCCATGCATTTATTGAATTGAGTTCAAAATAAACAACTGTAGATACACTTTACCTCAACTGCCATTATGCAATTTTGCAACATTCTTCCAGGTAGTAAAACTATATACCAACCAGATAACCAATACCAAAATATCAACATCATGATTACCTCATCATGATGGCCTTTTCCAAGATATCAGATTTTGCTTGCTTGTTTCCTTTGAGATCAACATCCTTCTGCATGATCTATCTCCATATTGTACAAGAATCCTTCTCCATGCTTTTGATTTGAATCAAAAGTGCCCATGGAGCAAGTTGCAAGATAATCTTTCTTGGAGTTGTCATTATTAACTCTCTTTCTTTCTTCAAGGGACCATATTTGATATTGATCAATATCATCATGTCTAAATCATGTTATCTTATGGAAGAGCCTTGCTATTTAGCCATTTCAAAGCATGCCAAACTTCCTTTTTCAAGCATCAAGTAATCATATTAAAGACTTTCGAGCATATTCTTATGACCAGCACTTTCTACAAGATTCTTGTAGACATGAATTCTACCTTCAAGAGAAGAGTTACTAAAGGCATGCATACCTTTTCTTTCATATAACCATCTAGCCATCATTTCTTTGAATGAGCTCACTTCCATGCTTATTGAAGATAAGCTTTCCTTCCTTGAGAGTAGAAAGACTTCAATTCTACCTTTCAAACTTCCACTTGACCATATGCATGCCTTCATCCTTCAAGACTATTGTTTCCATACTAAGTGGAATATACTGGTCATGTCATAATGCTTCTTCCAAATATTAAAGAACCTTCCCTAAATGATGGTTCTTATTAGAGGATCTTGATGATCATTTCTGCAAAATGACTACCTCTAACCTTATGTTAGAAAATACTTGGATGAACTATGATGTGCAAGATGGTCCAAGTCTTCTCATTCTTGTCAGCTAGATGACTTCTTTCAAAGCAATTTGATCATGTAGACACTAATTCGTCTACTATCATATGCTTCCTTCTATGATGCTAAGCTTTACAAAAACCAAGACTTTTCTAGAGAATACAATGATGCATGCTACTCTACTTTCTATTTTCTAATAAGAAAAAGACAAATTGTAAATGAACCTGATGGAGATGGAGCTTCCTCCAATAGTATAGATCCTTGGGATCTTCACCTTTCGGCTTCTTCTCAAGTTCTTCCTTTTCTTCAGCTATGTGAGCTCCACTCCTTTTCTTCTTTTTGTTGTTTTTCTTTATTGGGCAATCCCACTTAAAATGTCCATACTCATTGCCTCCAAAGCATTGAATCTTTGACATGCCATGTTTTCCTATGGACTTTCCAAACTTCCCCTTCTTTGTCTTGGATTTTACAACAAAGGATTGGGACCTCTCATTTGATTCGTGTCATCCTTTGCCTTCAATCTTGTTTCTTCCAAGACACATTGAACCCATAGTTCATCAAAGGGAGTAGTATCGTTTCTTGAATAGACACTAGTTGCAAAACTACTCCATTCAGGTGGCAAAGCATTTAGTACATAAGTGGTCATCTTTGAATCAAAGATGACTTCCCCAAGCCCCTGCAATTGGTCCCTCAATTGTGAGATCCTCATAAGATATTTGGCCATATCTTCATTCTTTGATATCTTTGTTCTATATAGTTGATTCCTCGAGGATATTTTTTGACGTGATGTACTTATAGAGTACAATTTCACCAACTTATCATACATAGCTTTAGATGTACTCAAATCAGCAACAAAGGGAATGAGATGATCCTTTATAGATTCAATAAGAACCCTTTGTGCCCTCACTTATCCCTTCTTGTACTTTGCTAATTCTTAAGTCTTCTTCTTGACTGGTACGGTAACTTTACCAAGAACATATTCCATGACTTCATTTTCCGTGACCACCAAATCAATCCTCTTCTTCCATGCTAAGACATTTGGTGATCTAATGAACTTGTTGCTTTCCTTGCAAAATCTAGCCATTTGATCTGTAGATTGAGCCATGAAAGACAATATGGTACTTACTTGACAACCAAGTGTCCTTCTTGATGATGCCTTGAACTATCTTGATGCTTTCAAGAATCTTGAAGAGATTTCAAAGATATCCTTCAATAACAAAGAACCTTCAAGAGAAAGAAAGATAGATATTCTTCTTCAAGATGATGAGGCCTTCAATGGGAGCTTGGTGTAGTGACCTTCCTTCCTTCAATGGGAGCTCGATCCTTCTTAAGATGATGAGTTTTGCTTCCTTATGCCCTTCCTTGTATCTTTAACAAATGATTCCCTTTGCCAAGTAACCTTCTCTTATATCAACAAGATGACTCTTCAAGTTGCCTTCTCTCCTTCACCTTAGCTCTATGTTGGGCATGGCCCAACTTGGTCCAAGTTTTGGGTAAAAGACCACACGAAAGAAGAAGCAAACCGCGTAGAGCTGGCGAAGATAGATTCATCGCATGAACTTTTAGGGCTTTGGGGATGGGATAAAGCCCTTATTTTGTAATGGGTATCGGGTATTAGTCCTTGTTTTGTGGATCCATGGTATGTGGACCATGGTTTTTGTAAAGATGAAATGTATTTAAGGATGTCTAATACCTTAGCGAAAGGCAATCAAATCATGTAATGTAATATCATAAGTGAATTGAATCTCTCTATTCACATCTGTAATCTGTGGTTTTGACGAAGGCTTCGCAGCTAAGCGCGAGGAGACCTGGAAGAGTCTACAGCTGAGTACGTGGAGGCCTAGAAGAGTCTGCAGCTGAGTGCACAAACCACCTGCAACTGGGCGTGTAGGTCGAAGACGTATTTGTACTAAAGACATATTAATAAAGAAGAAGATTTGGTGAAGAATTGTATATCTTTCTATTTAGTCTTTGTTGTTGTTTGTATTGTTACGTATGTTTTTCACTTAATTAAGCAAAGAACTGTAAGATATATTGTTATTTGTTAGAGTTTATGGGTTTAATATGATTATGTTAAATTAATCATCTGTGCGAAGTTCTTATGCACGCGAAGTTACACGATCAATATAGAGTAGAAGTAAACACACGGCACCACTGCGCCTTCGGTTGCAGAAGCCTGGTTCTGCAGCCTCCCATAACTGCTTCAGGTGAGAATATGATCTGCTTGCAGGTCGTTGCCGAAAGGGCCAGTAGTTGAGGGTTTTGTTGGTGCACAACACACTCTGAACCTAGGTCAAGCCCCCTCAAACCAACACTCTGATACCATGTTGGAGAAACTAGTAAAGCAGTGATTAAAAACAATTCTCCTTATCCTTGATTCAAGCTTGTGAACTTATGTTAGCTTCTTCTTATTCTTAGTTAGATTCTTTTCATCAAACAATTATCATAAGCATTAACCATGAAGATCATAAAAGACAACGGACACAAAATATAGGCTCCAAGATAGGGCAAAACCCCTCCAAAGGAGAAAACCCAAAAAGAATCTCTTCTCTTCTTATCAAATCAAATCAAATGATAAAGCCAATACCCAACGGCCAAAGTCAAGACCTCCTACAAGCACCAAGTCATCCCTCCAAGAAATCCTTCCTTCAAAGTGTCAAAGCCTTCAAAGTCAACGAAAGTCAAATCTGCTCCAATCACAGGTTCGGCCCTCTACTTCAAACCTGCAATTTTTGGCCTCCTAGCAGTTGCAGAAACCCTAGATTTTTCACATGCCAGAGAATTCAAGCACGAGATCAGATTTTATTCCTTCTCTTTGACTTCCTCTTGCTTGCTTGACTTTCATTCTTCCTACTTCTTCTTTCTTGCTTCAGATCGAACTTGTGTATGTCCAAATGTGTCAAACTCATCTACTTTATATACCCTTTTTCAAGAGATCAAATAGGCCTTTCCTAGGCCGACTTTTCACAGTGAGGGTCAACTTGGTCTTGGAGGTCTTTTCGACTTTCAAGACTCAAAAATAAATTCTTTTACATGTTCCAACTTGCGCAAAAGGGTCTTATACAAATGATAATGGCTCTCTTAATTCATGACAAATATTCTTATGACATGACAAACCCTAGGAGCATGAAATGCATGCTTGACCTAGATGACCAACTAAATAGAGCATGAAACCCATACTTAAAAAATAATATTTTTCTTTCTTCTTTTGCTTGTAACACAAGATATACATAATGATATAAGTATACTGACAATTATGAAGACCAAAACTAGTCATATTTTCCAACACTTCGGACAAATAATGGAGGCGAGTACATCGAGAAAGCCTTCAAGGATTTTTGCACAAAGGAATCAAGAGGGAATGGACAACTCCATACAACCCGTAGCAAAATGGGGTTGTAGGAAGAAAGAATAAACAATAGTTGGGGCAGCAAGGGCCATGCTATATGACCAAGACATGCCTAAGTATCTTTGGGCAGAGGCATGTAGCACAATAGTTTACATTCAAAATAGGGTCCCGCACAAGGTGTTGGGGAAGATGATACCTAAGGAGGCATTAACAGGGAAGAAGCCAAAAGTCAGGCATTTCAAGATTTTTGGCAATATCGCATATTGTCACATTCCAAGTGAGAAGTACACCAAGCTAGATTCAACTGCATAGAAGGGATATTCTGTTGGTTACAGCGAAACTTCCAAGGCATACAAGATCTACATTCGAGGGTCGAGGAAGATCATCATGAGATGGGATGTCAAGTTCCAAGAGGAGAGAGCCTTCACGAGATCTCACAAGTTGTCAGCGATTGATCAAAGTCAACCAGCAGAAGCTTCAAGGGTTGAACAGGGATCTTAGGCTCAGGACACTAGTATGAGTACAGTAACTAGTACAGGGACAGGTACAGGTGCAGAGGAGAGTTCACAGCAGGTGGAGTAGCAACAGCGGGATGAGGAGCTTGAAGCTCCACCCACTACAGTTGGGAGATGTAATCGCAGAGTGCTTTACACATTAAGAGATGCAAAGGAGTTTATCACAGCTCTTAGATCGAGCACCAAGGACATGAGACCACCAGAGAGATATTCAGGGTATAAGGCAATGATGATTGAACTCAATGACAAGAAGCCTTCAAGCTATCAAAAGGTTGCATGGCATAGTGCACTAGGTGTGGCAGGATGCGATGATGGAGAAGTACGACTCCATCATGCAAAACGATGTTTGGGAGGTGGTGCCTAGACCATTAGACAGGTCAGTGGTTGGTTCCCACTAGATCGACAAGATCAAGCACATTGCAGATGGCAGCATAGGATCAGTTCAACTACAATATGTTCCCACAGATCAGCAAGTTGCATACATTCTGACGAAGGCCTTGGGTAAAGCAAAGTTTGTTTTCTTCAGGGATAAGTTGTGTTTTGTGGAGAACACCTTCATCGCTAAGAAACTGTTAGTTTTTGGTAGCTCGGATGGGTGTTCTAGTCTTTAAAGGAATCATTAAGGCTAAGAACATGAAGGAATTACTTATCTCCAAGCCCATGTAATTTTCCCTAAGGGAAAATATCTTAATTATGTCAATTAGTGATTTTTTAATTATTTCCTAAGTTTAACTTAGGGTAAGTGGATAATCAATTGACAGTAGGAGGGATAAGATCAATTTATCTCTAGAAGCTTATAGAAAGTTTCTAAGATGATCTTAGCTAGTGATTGGACCAAGTGAAATTCTAATCGTGGCCATTCATTTGTGAATGAGAGATTATAAAGGGAATCAATGGGCAACTTTAGAGATAGATTAGATTAACAGATCAAGAAGATTAAGTCAGTGATTTTTAAAGACATCGAGAGGGTTTCAACAACAGTGATTGCGAAAGAAATTGCCAAAGATTATCCTTCACAGAGGTTTCCAATTTCTAAGACAGGAGGAGGCTGAATTATTTCTGCAAAGGGAGGTCGAATTTTTAGTTCGAGTTTGTCAGTTTACCAGAGCAAACTGCAACGCATTGCAATTTTAGGAAAGCGCAATGCGATTGTAGGAAAGCACAGTACAATGTGATTGCAGTAAAGCATAGTGCATATGCTAAAAAGCGCAATGCAATTGCAAATAGCGCATTGTGATTGCAGGAAGCACAGTGAGATTGCAGGAAGCACAATACGATTGCAATAAGCACAGTGTGATTGCAGGAAGAGAAGCAGAGTTGCAAGAAAGCACAGTACGATTGCAAAAGAGCACAGAGCACGATTGCAAGAGAGCACAGAACAATGCAATTACAAGACAATGAAGTGCAGTGCGATTGCAAGAGAGCACGATGCAATTGCAGGAAAGCGCAGTGCAATTGCAGGAAAGCGAAGTGCGATTGCAGGAAAGCGCAGTGCGATTGCAAGAAAGCATAGTGCAATGCAATTGCATAAAAGGGCAGTGCAATAGCAAGAAAGAGCAGTGTGATTGCAGGAAAGCGCCATGCAGTTTGATTGCGGGAAAGCGCGGTGCAATTTGATTGCAGGAAAGCGCAGTGCAGTGCAGTGCAATTGCAAGAAAGAGGTGTGAATTGCAGGAAAGGGCCAAGTTGATCTTATGCAAAGGGAGATAGTGAAATTTCCCAAATTGATTTGTTCAGATGTGAAGAGAAAAATATTGCCAGAGCTTTGCTAGTGTCAAGCACACAATTGTAATTTCTTAATAACAATTTATTTGTTGAAGCTAATAATATAAACCCTCAGATCTGAAAATTGGTTTTCCCCACATCAGGGTTTTTCCAAGGACGTTTTTGTCCAAAAATATTGGTGTAAATTGTGTGATTGGCTTCTCGTATATTTCTTGTAATTTTATTGTGATTGGTGTTGTTTATGTTATTATTAATTTCTTCCCACAAAAGAATTAATTTGTCGTGAAAAAGTAACAGGAAATAATTAATTGGGTTAATAGCACTTTCTAGGTAGCTAGAAATTTCATAGAAGTTGGTGAGCTCGAGCCTCATTGTGTTTACCAAATATGGCTTCCAACTTTCTCCAAGCTTCATCATGATTGTCAACTCCATGAAGGTGAATCTATAAATTACTAAAGATGGATATTCTAATTAATCTACATACTTCATCATTTTTATTATCCTATTTGGCTTTCTTTAAAGCATAGGAGGGGTAGTGTATTTTTCTAAGGTAATCTAATAAAGTCCTTTACTTTGTAGTACATCCTCCATACATGATTTCCATGATAAATCATTTGAACTAGTAAGTATGCGATCATTTGAACTAGGCAAACTAAAATATGCAAGATGACTTCAAAAGCAGAAATTAACTATCTAGATGGAGAACTCTCAAAAAAAGAGGCAGTTCCAATAAAACAACATTGAAAACATACTCTAAATATCAAATTTAGGACCTTTTTAAGAAAAGCATAAAACGTAACCAAAGTGCCACATAGAAAGTAGAGGTTGGTCCACATGGTGTTGGGTACACAATAAGGTTGCTTAGTTAAAAAAAAATCATTTTTTCTAACTTTGCCAATAGGCTAACTATTAATTTTAGTTAACAATGGTATGTTCTATGTTTAGCACAATTACTTCCATGTTCCTTAAGCAACCCAATAGCAATTTCAATTTAGATTTCCAGTAGCACTCACATTATCCATTAATCACATACATTAAAAGTAGATAGAACATAAAACAATATGCAGAAGACAAGCCAAGAGAAGAGGACACTAGATTTGGCGAATGCGAGGGAAAAACCCCAATGTCGGGAAAACCCTTTGATCAATTCTTCTTATTATTATATCAAAAGTTCAGCACACAGAGAGAGTACAAAAATCAAATTGACTTGCCCAATTCAAAGTCAAAACAGTCGTGTCAATTTCTGCAATCAAACTTCAGTGCTAACCAGAAAGTCTGTGCTGGTCAAATCAACAATAAATCATCCTCAAAATAGCTCAGTCTTCCCCAGTCAAACTTGTTGAAAAGTGTAACTAGGTTCGGTCTTCATAATGACATGTGTAATTGTGATTTTATGTAATTGATTAAAAGAAGAAAAATAAAAATTATTATTGTAATGCTTGTCTCATGGATTTCATGAGCAAGGAATTTTATTTTTATTGATGGCTCCCATTGTGAGCCTTTAGGTTTTGTCATCTAGTCATAAAAGTCAATTAGAGTCAATGTCATGTATGAAGGTACCTTCTTGGGTATGTTACATATTTGTATAAGTCAATGAAAGTGTCAAATAGCCCTCCAAGACAAGCACAAGTCACCTCCTTCAAGTCGACTTCAAAAGAATAATGAAATCTCTCTAAAGGACAAGTTAGCTCACCCTCAGTCCATGTTGGCTCATTATGGAGGCTCCAACCACTATAAATAGGCAACTCGGCCTCATTTCAGGACACACAATTTCGGTGAAGCATGTCTGAAATGAACATGTACGAAAATCACTTAGGAAGGAGACTTATCATCAGCAAAGAAGGGAGAGAAGGAGAGTGAGGTCTGTGGTACCATTTGGATCTTTTTTTGGGTATGTTTTAGGACACACGTGCGAAGAAGGAAGAGGACATTTGTTGCAGAAAGAGCCAAGAGGAATTGCAGTCCTCCTGGGTACCTGAGTTGGAAGAAGGTCAAGTCAAGAAGGAAGTCGAGTCAAGCTAAAAAAAGACCCCATCCAAAAGCGAAGGAAATCAAGACATAAGATAAGGTCTTGTGCATGATCTAGGGTTTTTGAATTAGGATTGCAGGCCTAATTCAAGAAGGCTGAAGGTCTGAAGCAAAAGGAGACCGAGGTTGAAAAAGAAGCCGAGCAGGAGGAAGGAGCAGAAGAATAGTTGACTAAGGATCTCATCAAGGAAACCTTGTGTCTTGGTCTTGGAGTGGCAAGTAGGTCAAGGGTCTTGGTCTTGATATTCGTCAATTGAAGTCTCTATAAGAAGAAGAATTTGTTCGGGTTTTCCTCTCAAGTGGGAGAGGTTTTGGCCCTGGCTGATAGCATATATTTTGTATCTCTTGTCAGTAGTCGTTTGATGAAGAATAACACTATACTAACTTAAGTAAAGAAGATCCTAATCTAAGAAGTAAAAAGCATTCACAAGCAGTTATCTAAAGAAGAGATATCACTTAACCTTCGATGCCCTAGATTTCTCAACATGGTATCGGAGCTAAGTTGACAAAGTCAAGGAAGGGCATCTTATCAAGGGACACTCAAGGAAGGCATCAAAGCGAAGATCATCTTGAAGTCAAGATCTACAAAGGAAGCATCATAACCCTAGATCAAAGAAAAAGTTTACAAAGAAGTATTGGGATCATCATCAAGAAAAGAAGGCCAAAACCCTACATCTAGTCAAAGTTGAAGAGATCTACAAATCAAGGTAAGCTTTGTTGAAATATATAACTAGGTTCGGTCTTCATAAATGTATTTGAGTCACAATGTAATGTACTTATCAAAAGAATACAAAAAATATTTTTATTATTATTATTATTATGACTTATTAAAGCATGGGTTTCATGCTTGGGTCATCTTGTTTTAGGTCAAAGTCCCCATTGAGGACTTCTAGGATTTATTCTGTGTCATTAGAGTCATTTTCCATTAAAAGAGACCCTTCTTGGGATTTTGAGTCCTATAAAAAGAATTATTTTCGAGTTAAAAATGGATTTTGTCTCCTCCACACCAAGTCGGCCTCAAGAAGATCAAGTCAGCCTTAAGAAGGATAATTCGACCTCACTGGAAGGATATATATACAAGGCAATTTGAATTCATTTGGAGAAATTCAATCTCTCATACATAGTTCGACATCCTGAAGCTGGAAGTTGGGAAGTGCGAAGTTGAAAAAGAGCTGGAAAGAAGCTGGAAAGGAGTGCAAGATTTTGGAGGACGATAGAAGACATTAAGATCGAAATTTTGGGCCATCTATCTCTCACTTCTAAGGAGTATCTAGGGAGATCTAAGTTTTCTTTGTCTAGTTGAAGATGTTGATGTTGTTGCTTCAGAGTCGAAGCCGCGACTGCAAGGTGATGTTGTTAGGTCAAAGTTACTTCTGAAGAGTTATCATCTACAAGAAGAATTGAGGGCTAACTTGGTGTGGAGGAAGTCTTTGTCAAGGTCAAGAGTCTTGCATTATCTCGAAAAACTATTGAATGAAGAATTGTTGACTGGGTTTTCCCCTAGACAGGGGTTTTGCTCTGGCTGTCTGCCTACATCTGTTGTCCTTGTGCTATTGATTTGGTAATTACTTCATGAACTATAAGATAAAAGAATCACAAGTAATTATCTATGTAAGAAATCTAACCTGCCTTTCTGACTTTCTAACATGGTATCAGAGCTAAAGTGAAGAAGGAAAAAGGCAGTTTGGAGAATCTACTAGAAGGAGTCTAAAGGATTGATCAAGGGAACATATAAGGAGCTCTTATAAGGGAAGAAGCTCACTATCTTCAAGGACAATGTCTAACACAATAAAGAGTGAGAACAAATTAGACGGAAAATCAAATTACAGGTCCTAGAAAAAGATGATAGATCTAATCCTTGAAAAGAATAAAGTTTTGGAACTAATCAAAGGAAAAGTAAAGAAGCCTACAGATGAATCAAGTGAAGCAAAGAAAGAAAAGTTTAGAGAAACAAAGATTTTGGCCATAAGCCTAACAGTGGATGGAATGCATGCAGTCAAGGAGTCAAAATATCTTTAGTAATCAACAAGGAGAGTGAAGAAGAAAAAAAAATCTCGAATGATTGTTCCACTCATCACAAGAAGAAAGGAACCTTCAAGAAGTCCAGAGGGCCAATGCTACAATTGTCACTAGATAGGTCACTATAAAAGGGATTGTCCTGAGAATCCAGGGAATAAATGGAGGAACAGGGATCAAGCAAACTTTGTCAAAGACGTTTCACCAAAGTAGAACAAGATGTAAGGATCTAAAGTCAAAGACCTATTTGTTAGGGACTTTATCCCTTACGTATCCCTCTAAGTTTGGATTAAGAGGGAGCCCTCACCACTTTCCAAAGATAAGTAGCTTACTCCTTGTATTATCTTTTATATTTTGTTTCCCTTACTTATCTAAGTTTGTTTATATTAAATATTAATCACATTTTTATTCATATTTTCCTCATTTAGGAACGGCTTATTGAATACTCAAGGATTATGAAAGAAGACCTCACAAGACAAAGCACTAGGATTACAAGGTTTGTTAAGAAACAAAGTTACGCCTTAGACCATAAGCTTTGTTCTCTTCATGATAAAGGTATATTCGTTCTTTTTGGTAGTCTATTCTACATTACTAACATTGTTGTGTCTAGCATTCTTCAATCATAAAGATTCTTGATTGGGTGATTCATCATTAGATAAATCTACCCTCCTCACATCTTTGATTATTCTTGTGGAACCCTAAAAGGGTTCTCTGTAAAGCCCTAACTTAAGGGTACGTCAATGATAATGTATGAAACCCTAGCCTACTTAGGGTTATTGATGAAGTCTAAAGAAAATGTTTGACGCTTTGATGATGTTATGTTTGGGGTTTTGGTATGGTTATGAAAACCTTAACTTGTTAGGGTTGAATCGTAGTGTCTAAAATCCCGAACTTTTGAAGTATTGATAAATTAAGGTCTAATGTGTTATGAAACACTAGATCATTAGGATTTGGTAGGGTGTATAAGCATGACCCTTATTTTAGAGAATGTCCTAGGAATGAAATGCTAGGTATATATGTGTTTATTGAAACCCTAGTCTGATCAAGTTTGTTATATTGATATTTGTGTCATTGGGTTTGACTACCACGTGTTAGGATATGCTTGTGCGTGATAATGACGTCCTAGATATATGCATTGACCTAATTGTTGATGGCCATAAGTCCTAGGGTTTGGAACTAAGCCCTACTCGAAGTTTTAGTATTTGTGAATTCTAGGGTTTTGTAACTAAACCTTAGTAGAAGTTAAAATCTCTGATATATGATGACATTGTGATAATCTGGGATTTACGAAAATTTGATAAAACCTGAAATTGTATTATGGTTGTTGAGAATTAGTAAAACCTAGGGTTTACAACAAACCCTAGTGGAAGCTAGTCTGATTGTTACTTTAAATTGAGTTGTGATTAGTTTTGATTGTTAAAGCTCATGTATGAAATCTAGGGTTTTGCACAAAATCGTAGTAGGAAGTCTAACATATGAATTCTAAAGTTGTTAGATGCTTTGTTGAATTATACTTGTTTGAATTGATTCAAGGGCTTGCAATATGTTATAAAAGAGTTTGGCACTAAAAGAAATATCTAAGCCCTTGATATAATGAGATTGATAACTTGATTGAGTTGTTGATATGATTTAGGGTTTGTAATAAAACTTGCGCAAGAAGTTGAAGTATAGAAGTAAAGTCTCTCGCTGATTATGTTTATAAAGTCTAATGTTTCCATTATTATATGGTTATGATATGATTAACTTCATGCTTCTATAGATTTGGTTGTACTTGCTATCTAAGTTGTGCAGGTACATAATCTTCAAGATGGTGAAGATGTTCATTTGATAAGCATGATGAAGAAAGTTATATGGATGATGATGGTCATGATAACTCTGATGAGAAGGATGGAAGCCATGAAACATTCTCTGATGTCGTAGAAAAGAAGTTGATCTCCCTAGGTTAAGAGGTAGCTTGGGTAAATTCCTTCTATAGAAATGATTAGATCCTCCTTGGTTAAGAGGGAGTGATGGATATGGTTCTCTACTTCATGTGTCATGCACTAGACCAAGACTAACAACTGTAAGTCTTAGTGAAGGCCATAAGTGAGAGAAGGACACATCACTCTGGTCTTCATGGAAACAAGTCTCGAGTTGAAAGGGAGGCCATATCATTGTCATGATAGACACCTTGAAAGAAGAAATTGGAGAATGCATTTTGAGAGGTTGCTGAAAGAAAGATCTGGTTGAGGAATATGGTGTATGCATGAGAAGTAGGAAAGGAAGATGTATGATTGAGGAATCTCTTGTCAAGATTCGTTTGAAAGTCCTATTGACCACTCTATATCAACTACCCTATAGCAGTGTACATTTTCGCAAGAAGATTCCATCGTGATCAAGCAGTGAGATCATCTAGAACTCATCATCATCAGTCATCATTTTGCAGAAGTTGTAAATCCATTCTACATGTTTGTAATGTAAATGATCCTAGTAAGACCATCTATGTATGTAACAACCTAGGTAATCCTACTTTTTTGGTGACGATTTCTATCCTATGAGGTTTTTCGTCTCACCGATTCATGTGTGTTTCTAAACACGCATGATCGGCAGAGTTTTTCCCTCCAACTTCACCCCAAAGCTAGGGTGGATTTTGTCGTCAAGATCTTAGGTAAGTCTTAATGTTCTAGTCGAATCTTCTGTAAAGTGATTTGTGAATAATTTTAGCTAATTGGCTAAATTATTTTATTACAAAATCTACTAGATCATATTTAAGTCGCACAATTGGGTAAAATAATAAGGGTATATAACGAACTGGTTTTCCCCCTTAATGTATTAAATTGTAATATCTTGATGTGAAAAATATTTTAGTGCATGGTCTCTCATATTTAAACACCATGGCTAAATTATTTGAGGGTCAGAAAAATTATTAATCCCTCATGAGTCGATTAATTAAATTTTCTGGCAAAATTAAATTAAAATCATGAGCCAGAAATTTAATTAAGTATAAGTCATATGAAAAAATTAAATCTCCAAAAGGTAAAATTCGTGGGTCTCGGAGACATCAATTTTTGGAGGTTCACATCCAAGGGAATTTTGAAAATTTCAAGAGATTTTGGACCCTTGGACCTTGGTAGTTAAGTCAAAGTCAAATTGTTTAGGAAATCAACTCAAAATAATTAGCCTTTAATTGATTAAAATTGAATTATATGAAAAATTCGAATTTCTTCCAAAATAAAATAATTTCGATGGAGGAGATTAAAAAAAATTAAATCTTTTTCAACAGTCGAGATTACTTTGATAGGGATCAAGCCAACTAGCCGTTGGAAAATTAATCTATAAATTAGAGGTCAGTTGTCATTCAATTCATCCGATCTTTTAGATCGTGTATTAACTCTCGACGCTCTTTTGTAATATTTCTGAAATAATAAACGCAAAGTCTTTGGGTTTTATTGATGGCAGTGTTCCTCTCCGATATTTTATGGTAATATTGTTTTTAATGTTCTGCTAAATATTATTTATAAATTATCAATTAATAGTTCTCGTGGAATAATCCATTGCACAAGTATCTTGCTTAGTTTATGGGATCTAAGGTATCAATTTTAATTTGATTGAATTAACAGGTATCTCTAATTCTTGAAGATTATATTGTTATTTTATATCTCTATCGATTTGACAATTTAATCTAGTGTTTGCACATATCATTCGTACTTAAAAATTTGGGTGTTTGAGGAAGTTCTCAGTTGGACCAGCCAACTCCTAAAGCATAAGATCTGAATAGCCTGCTTGATTGAAACCCTAGGATTTATTTAACGAAACTTCTCTTGCAAGGGTTTTTGGGCTAATATCTCTTTTAAACTTATTTATCTCTTAAAAATTGTGCTAAATAGTTAAATATGGCTAGAAAGAGCCTTAAATCTACAAATTTGGGAACGAAGTTGGACTCATACTCCTTAGATCTGATAGATTTGTAGATTATTTGTATAGATTTGTAATTTACTTGTGTAGATCTGAAGTTTTGTAACATAATTTTGAATTTTAACACTTGGGTTTTTTAGATTTTCTCTATTTTTTTACATATTGGGTATTGGGTTTTTCTATTTCCACTTGTGCAAGAATAGATATGAGAAATCAGCCAAGGAGATCTTCAGATCTAAGCTAGATCTAGTCCCTGGAGGGCAAGATCTAGCCTCAAACTTTTGTTTGCAGGGAAAAAACGATAAGATCTTTCATTAAAGGCTTCAAATTTGAGATCATTTGAGGAAAGTTTTGGCTTTTAAGATAGATCTAGGCTCTAGAGGGCAAAAGCTAGTCTTATTTTTGTTTGCAGGGCCAAACAATTCAAGGATCATTAAGCCCCAAGGGTTAGCTCAACTTGTCGAGTCCCCATTGTTAAGTATCTCGCTAAACAGGAGGTCACAGGGTCAATTCTCCTCGACGCCATTGGGGTTAGGCTCTGCTAGTTTGGTCGACGGGCTTTAAAAGATTCCTTTCAGGGTTTATCTACCTAGATTTTCCATGGATGTAGCGGCCACCCAGTGTCTGTGAACCACCCGTAGAAAATAAAAATAAAAGGATCATTCAGTGAAATTTCAGATTTGGGGTTTCATGAATTTCTGAGATACAAAATTGCAACAACAACAAAAAAAAATATGAGTTTGGATGAGGGCTTTTCCATTCAAATCTAAATTGAAGTTGAAGAGAACCATGGGTAGAAATTGGTGATTTTCATATTTTCTCATTGTTGGTAGATTTTGGATAAAAAGCTTTAAGGCCTAGGGCCTCAGGTTTCGTTTTGTAACCTCTATTTCTTTCGTTGTCCAATACATTAAGCTAATTAATTTAAGTAGTGACATTAAGCACATTGACAAAGATAATCACCGAGTAAAAAACTACAATTTGAATGATTGTCTCCTTGTTTTCTGAAGTTCAATCATAATAGAAATTTTCATCTAAATTCAATTTTTTCTGAGAAACAATTGATTTGGAACTGTTTGACATATTTTTCATTAGTTTGGCATCTAACGCTTACCGCTGTCCCAAAATAATAAGTTGTTGTCAAAAACATTATTTCTGAAAAATAGTATTGTCACTTCATTTTGAAAGTGAATATTTTTTGCAGCAAGGTTTGGCATGTTTAGTAGCATCAAGTTTAAACACTTATTTTCTAAATTCTGAATTTGGATTGCACATATCAAATTAAATATTTTGAGACTGTTTTACATACTTGCACTAATTTGGTTCATTGTTGTCCCTAAAGAACTCACGAGTCACTGTTGTTTTAAATGCAAATCTCTGAAAATTAGGTGCTTTTGGGTGTTTTTTTGCATTCTTACTTCAGCAAGTTTTAGTGGTTATTGACATTGGGTTTTAAGTTCAAATGCTTGATATTTTCCGAGTTCTAAATTAGGATTACACACATATAATTATATGATATATATTATTAAGTTATATAGATTAAGTTTTTAAAGAAATATTAAGTCTCTATAGGCATGGTATTTAAATAAATAATTTTAATGTTATATAGATTAAGATTTATAATATGTATTAATGATATTATTATTATTAATTCTATTATATATTTAGGTCTTATAGATATTATATTTTAATCTATTATTAATATAATACTTAAGTCTATAGGTATTAATATTATATATATTATATATTAATACTATTATATATATAAGACTTAATATAAATTATATATTAATACTATTATTAATATTATTATTTATATTAAACTTTATAGATATTAATATTAATATAGGTTTTATGTTATATAATAATAAGTTATATAGATTAAGCTTTATAAATATTAGGTTATATAAAAAAAAAAAAAAAAGCTTTATTTAATATTAGGGCTATATAAAAAAATATAAGAAATATAGGACTTATAATAAAATAATTAATTAATTAATTAGGATATTAGGTTTATGATATTAATATATTAATTTCTATATTTATTCTTTTAGAGCATTAATATAATAATACATGTTAGGTTATTATTAAGATTATGTTTTATTTTTAATTGATTAATTAAAATATTAATGCAAAATTATAAAATTATAAATAAAAATTAAAAAAAAAAAATAAATAAATAAATAAATTAAGTTTAATTTTAGGTTTCATTATTAATCTTTCTTGCCGACCTGTGCTGTTCCATCAGTATTCATTCGCTCATGAGTATTTATCTCTTCATTCTTGCTCTTCTTTTATCATCTTTCTCTTAACCCTGATGATGGATCCCATTTGGGGTTCGAAACGTTGGTGTAAAAATTCTCTTACTGTGGATTCTCCGATGGAAGACTCAAAAAACATATAATCTTGTTGTCTTGAATGCATTTCTGAAGTTTAAAGCGCTGAAAATAAATTTGATCTATTGTTGTCTTGAATATTAAAGTTATGAAACTTAGATGTTAAAACATAACTCTGAAGGTGACTACCATAAGTGTTTAAAGGGCTAATCTATGTGTTGTCATAAATCTTTTTTTTCTGCCCTTGATATCTTAGAAAACTTAACTGATATGGCTGAAAAATAAGTGCCTTTAATTCATGTGGAAAGTGAATGTTTAGTATTGTTTATTCGGCAAATCTTTTGAGTAAGAGCGTTTATTATTGTCTGAGTTAAGGCATCATAATTGTCTAAAAAGGAACATTGATGATCTTATTGTCATTGGATAACAGATTTGAATAACACCATGGGTAAATGCTCTAGTTCTTTCTCTTGCCATTAATATCATTGTTAGTTTATGGTTATTGTGGATTTTTGGCATATCAGTGACCTTCTTTAAGAGATACATTTTGTGATTATTTACTTGAGCAATTGTATCTTTGGCATCTTTTGTATCCTATTGGAAATTGAATTATTGGCACTTTGTCTCTTGTAAAATTGTCTCTTCATTTATTAAGTACTCTTGCCATAAAGGTTAATTAATACTAAGTACTTAAACCTTAAACAACCTTAACTCAAGACTACTCACTCATCTTCTAATTCTGCCTTGCATTCGAATCCTAAAATAGTTTTGCATATTAATAATCGACCTCCAAGCATAAGCTTGGTTGAAAGAAAGATAGAAACACCTTTGTGTCTTCTCTTGAGAAGTCCAGTCTTTTTAATGTTTAAAATGGTGACCTTCCAGTCGTCAGAGCCACAACCTCTGCAGCGCCAACTTTGTCTCGTGTAAGATTGTCTCTTCATTTATTAAGTACTCTTGCCATAAAGGTTAATTAATACTAAGTACTTAAACCTTAAATGACCTTAACTCAAAACTACTCGCTCATCTTCTAATTCCACCTTGTATTCGCATCCTAAGATAGTTTTGCATATTAATAATCGACCTCCAAGCATAAGCTTGGTTGAAAAAAAGATAGGAACACCTTTGTGTCTTCTCTTGAGAAGTCTAGTCTTTTTAGTGTCTAAAACGGTGACCTTGCAGTTGTCAGAGCCACAACCTCTACAACGCCGAAGACACTGAATACGTTAGATTTCAAGGAGAGGGATCGTTAATCACACCCTCGTGTGCTTCACCTTGACTTCTCTCTGTCTTTCACTATAAAGTTTAAGCTCAATACAGACAAAGATCAAAGGACATACTTAAAAAATGCATTTAAATAAAATCAACCAAGATTTTTACATTTTACTTAAGTCATAGGAATTGCATTTTCATATAAGATAGTTAATCATTAAAGCAACAATTGTCCATCATGTACTTCATCCTAAATTTACTTAGCAAGATAGTTGATTCCACAAGCACTGGTATCAATCGTCTAAATCTAATCGAATCCTTAAAGTCTTGCTAGATCTAAATAAGTACCTGGTCGTTCAACTGTGTCTCCTGGATTGGTTGGTTCAACTAGTCCTTCTTCCATCCATTTCCGTAGGGTCTACCCCCCTTAGTCTATTGTTGGGAGACAACTTAAACGAGGAGATTGGGGATCAAGGTGATAGCCCCCGATCTAAGTCGTTGTTGCGGTGCCTAGACGTTCTGTGCGACAACAAGTCCTACTGTGATAAATTGAGAAGCAACATCTAATTGATTGAAAGACCTTGGAGGTTTGTGTTTACTTGTGTACATTTGAAAGTTTGTTACTGATTGGGGTTGTGTTTGTACGGGTAAATCTCTCGGAGATTCGATACCATGTTTTACATGTTGGTTACCGATCAGTTTGATCGGGAGAGATTTGTTACCGATCTGTTTGATTGGGAGGATTTGTTACCAATTGGAATAATCAGGAGTCTTAAGGCTTTGTGTGTGAGACACATTGCCTAGGAGTACATCCGGCCGGCACTATGTGTTGATGTCTAGCTCTCGAAGTAGGGAGGGTGGCATTGGTCATGGAGCTCTGACCTCGAATACACACCTAAATCCTTGGGTTGACGGGTAGCAAGTAAACCTGATGGTACCTAGAGAGGCTGAAAGCTTTAGTCCATCTTAGTCCCACCTGGATAGATTGCCCTGGTCAGGAATCTAGTCCATGGTATTGCAGTGCCTAACTTGTTGGAAGACCTTGGATAGATTGCCCCAGTCAAGAATCTAGTCCATGGCATTGCGGTGACTAAACTGTTGGAGGACCTTGGATAGATTGCCCTGGTCAGGAATCTAGTCCATGGTATTGCAGTGCCTAAATTCTTCATGGTTCATGTGTTCTGAAATCTTACTTGTACTTATGAAAACCTCCCTAGTTAAGAGGGAGTGTTGAAATATGTAACTAGGTTCGGTCTTCATAAATGTATTTGAGTCACAATGTAATGTACTTATCAAAAGAATGAAGAAAATATTTTTATTATTATTCTTATGACTTATTAAAGCATGGGTTTCATGCTTGCATCATCTTGTTTTAGGTCAAAGTCGCCATTGAGGACTTCAAGGATTTATTATGAGTCATTAGAGTCATTGTCCATTAAAAGAGACCCTTCTTGTGCTTTTGAATCATGTAAAAATAATTATTTTTGAGTCAAAAATGAATTTTGTTTCCTCCACACCAAGTCGGCCATAAGATGGGTAATTCAACCTCACTGGAAGGCTATATATACAAGGCAGTTTGAATTCATTTGGAGAAATTCACTCTCTCATACATAGTTTGACATCCTGAAGCTGGAAGTTGGGAAATGCAAAGTTGGAAAAGAGTTGGAAAGGAGGGCGAGATTTTGGAGAAACAAGACACTAAGATCGAAATTTTGGGCCATTTATCTCTCACTTCTGAGGAGTATCTAGGGAGATCGAAGTTTTCTTTGTCTAGTCAAAGTTGTTGTTGTTGCTGCTACTGCTATTGGGTCAAAGCTGCGATTGCAAGGTGATGCTGCTAGGTCAAAGTTGCTTTTGAAAAGTTATCATCTACAAGAAGAATTGAGGACTGACTTGGTGTGGAGGAAGTCTTTGTCAAGGTCAAGAGTTTTGGATTTCTTGGAAATACTGAGGAGGGGGTGAATCAGTATTTCTTTTCAATTTTTACTTTTACCAGTTAGATAGCTTATATTTAGAACACAAAATGAACAATAAGAATAAATGCTTTTATTAATTTCTTCTTTACAATAAATCAAGTACAATATATGTAGGGCTCCAACCCTAGATGAAGACACCAATCTCCAATCTCCCAGGCTTCAACTTGTATTGTGCCAAGCACCAACCTAGATTTCCAAGGCTCCAATCTTGTTAATTTTGAGGCACCAACCCTCAAGGGCTCCAACCCTAAATCTAGTTCAGACTCTAACCTGATTTCTTTAGGACTCCAATACTCTAGGGCTCCAACCCTATCCTCCAAGGCATCAACCTTGTCTTTACGAGGCTCCAACCCTTGCTTTACTTCATCAAGATATATTTGGTTATACTTCACGACTCCCAATGTCTTCTTCAACAAGCCCTATCAATCTTCAGTTATCCCTTCAATTAGTCTCCACGTCACGTCATCAATGACAATCTTGTTCTTCACATGAAAGTGTCTCCGTTGTTCTTCATTGTACCCAATCAAAGATCTCCAAATCACCTCATGATGATATCATCTGCTCTAAGCCTCTTCAAAGGTTTCTTCAAAGGTTGCTCCAAAAACACTTTAGATATGCTTAAAGATGCTACTCACAGGTATGAGAGATAAGCTCCAAACAATACTTCAAAGGTGCTGCAAAAAGGGTCTTCAACCAACTTCAACAATGATGTCTTAATAGATCTCCCCAAGATATTCTTCATAAGGTCATTCCATCAAGACTTCAACAATGTCCTTAAAATCTCTAAGAATATCTTTAAGAACAATTTATGCAAGTCTGCTAAGAGATCTTCAAATCAACAACTTTCAAAAGCTTTCTCCAATGTCTGCACAAAGATCTTAACTGCTTCCAAAATACCTTCAAAGAGATCCCAATCTCAAAGACAATCTCTAAAAGGATTGCTTTCAAATGCACTATTAAACCTGCTCCAAAAGATAACTTCACAAGGCTGATCCAAGCCCTCACACTGAGTATTCAAACGAATTGTCACACAAGTGTATTCACCTACAAGTCCTAGCCTTGTGATTGTTCTCTATCCCAAAGTCTGAGTGACTGCCTGAGCTCTATACAAATCCAATGACACAAGAAGATCCTAAGACGAAGTTGTTGTTTATTTACCTCATATGGATCCAAGTTATTGTTTAGATGCCAAAGTCCATCTTATCCACCTGTACGTGCAAAGATGTTCAAGCTATTGTATGATAGATTGTTGCACCAATGATAATCCACTGTCAAGAATGCAAGTTGCACCACAGTAACGCTATACTCTGTCCGAGTTGTCACAGTCTGAAATTCTGAGTTGTCACCAAATAAAGTCATCCACCATTCAGGGGCTCGAGCCTCTTAAGTTTGTTGTTGCACAAAACCAAAGATGTATCACTGTCTAAGCCTTCCACTGTAGCTTCTTCGGTTTGGTTCTGTTCCCAAGCAAGTGATCCAAGCTTCCTAAGTATGTTGTTGCACCAAAAAAAAACAAGCATGTCCAAATGTATTACCACAATTCGAGTATCATCTCCTGCAGTGCAAGTATCATTACCACAGAGCTGCTACAAATTTGTTGTTCAATAAAATCAAGCCCAAAAACAATTATGATGCTCCTTTTGGCCTCCAATCTGTGTTTTTACTCCTTTCTATAATCTTGACCGAAAAACTATGTGAAATGAAGTCTGAAGCCCTTATAAATAGTGATTTTTGTAAGGTCAAACGAAGAGACATGTCACTGGAGGTAGGCCGACTTGAAAGACAAGGCGTAGGTCATCTCACTGATAAATATAATTTTCTTGACTTAAAAATTCCATATATCATCAACCACTGGGAGTTTCGGGGCAAGTAAAGGCTCATTGGAAAGAGGAAAAAATCCTCTTTAGGATGTGGTCTAGGTCCCATGTTGAAAGGTTGCCTTCAAGATGCCCAATTTTATTTTTCTTTGAAACTGCCCTCAAATTTTGTGCATAAAATGTTTAGGACAGCATGAGGAATGTTTGGGACAGTGTGGCTTCTTCATTGTTATTATGAGTGTCATCATGAGTGTATCCAATAATGTCAGCATGAGTGGTGTATCCAACCATGTCATCATGAGTGTATCCAGCAATGTTATCCATATGTCATAGTGCAGCATCAATTTCCCATTAGGAGAGCTCAAAAATAGTCTTCCAACCATGTTATCGAGACCTTATCAAGTATAGTCCTCCATATGTCAACAAGGGCTTGTATATTAGATACATCATTGGCGCTTAATATCTAGATCGTCAATCAAGGCACATGATTGACACTTGGCAACATCATAGTTAGTGCAAGAACTTCATTAGTGGCTTGACATATTAATGGCATCCTTATCAAACAAGAGTTTGTTCAACATATACCTTATGACATCATCATTTGGAACCAGGCATCTATTGTCTTCAAACTTATCATCACATTCTAGGGTTTCAAGATGTTCATTAGGCATCTCAAAAATATTTGCCATCTCGACCAATGCCATATTAACATCAATGACAACCTTGATTAACAGGATTATATCGAGAAACTATTGAAGGAAGAATTGTTGACTGGGTTTTCCACTAGATAGGGGTTTTGCCCTAGCTGTCTGCCTACATCTGTTGTCTTTGTGCTATTGTTTTGGTAATTACTTGATGAACTATACGATAAAATAACATAAAGATAAAAGAATCACAAGAAATTATCTATATAAGAAAATATTTCTGCCTTTCTGTTTTTCTAACAAGCCTAAAGTTTATTCATCCAAGAAAAATGCTTCACGATCAAGATCATATCATCATCAATCAAAGAAGCATTCCTGAGATCCACTCTCAATCACTTTGAAGTTGAAGTGTCTTGAAGACTATTCATCCAAAGGAAGCTAGATCAAAAGGCAATGTCATTAAGACTCTAAAGCGATCTCTCTCTCGTTAAAGCAAGGTCCTTACCATTGAAGACATCACCAAGAAGTCATCATCAACAAAGACATCACCATCAAAGGATCCAATGGGATCTCTCTCTCTCTGAGATCAAGGATCATTATTGAAGAAAACTATCTTCTTCAAGAAGAAGTTTTCTATTCTCTATATCAACGTCAACATCAAAAAAGCAACAAGGAGTAGGAGCATCCTATTAAGTAAGTATATTTATGTCCACATCTGAATCTGTCAAAATGTCTTTTTGCAAGGAAAGCAACAAATTGATTGGGGCTTCAAACTATCTTGGATGGAAGAAAAGCACAGATCTGAATCTCATTGAAAATGAGGTTATGGAACATGTCAAAGGATCAACCACTAAACCAAGAAAGGAAGATGCTCAAGCTCTTGCGAAGTATATAAAAGGGGAAGTTAGGGCTCAAAGGATTCTCATAGAATCCATCAAGGAGCCCGTCATCCCATATATATCAAAACTCGAAACTACAAAAGAAATCTATGAAAAACTGGTAGAGTTATATTCCACAAGCATTGCCGGAGAAGTCATCTAATTAAGGCAAGAACTCTACAAGCTGAAGATGTCAAGGGAAGATGGAATAGCCTCATACTTTATGAGGATATCTGAGATCCGAGATCAACTTCAAGATCTGGGAGAAGTCATATCTGATAGAGAAATGACTACAGTTGTACTAAATGCACTACCAGAGGAGTGGGGTAACTTTACTTCAAGTATTTATGGGAAGAAAGAAGCTACTCCATTCCAAGATCTATGGTCACTATGCAAGATCGAAGAATCTAGACTAAAGGCCAAATCTGATGTGGGAGCAATAAAATCAAGCTTATGCTTCAATGACAAGAAGAAAGGAAAAGTCTAGCTCTCGGAAAAAGAAAAGGGACATGGCTAAAAGATTCAATGTTGTGGGTGTCAAGAATATGGACACTACAAAAGAGATTGTCCTAAGGTCAAGAAGGGCAGTAACAAAAGAGGAAGAGAAGAAGCCCATATCACCGAAGAAGTGGAGGACGCTGAAAAGAAGAAATCCAAGAAAGAGAAGTAAGAGATCTCTACTATGATTGAGATAGTCTTCCTCACCTAAGTTCTTTTCAAGTTACTAAGTCTTCTGTTGTAAGATATGGCTATCATGATTCACTAAGAAAAATGATGGGATGCATCATGGCATCATAGAAGCATTGAAAGCAAGAGCTCGGGACATCATCATAGAGGAGCATGAAAGATGGTTGAAATTGAAATATATGGCAGTCAACTATGAAGGATATAGCTCTTGAAAACCTCATTTGTAACATGAGTGTCACCTATGGAAAAGAAAGAAAAAGGACATCTAGTACAACGCTCATCATACATCTGTCAAAAGGAAAAACTTGCTGGATGAGGATACTCTAGATCCTCAAGATTCTTTGATGGAATCTTCATCAAAAGGTTCACCGATCAAGAGGGGAAGCAAATGCTTCATCAAGAATTCCAAACTTGTGGAATTCATGGGATGATGGTATGATGACATAAATGGTGAAGCAAAACAAGGGATTGAAGCTCTTTTCAATCAAGGAAGCTACTGAAGGAAGTCTGGATGACCCAAAGGAAAATGATGTATGTATGCTTGTATTTGATATTATAAAGTCATGTCATATGGCTGCAGGTAACATGGATCAATGCTCTATCTTGAGAACATAATCAAAAGGAAGGATCTCCTCCTTTTAAGGGATGCAGGAATGCATGGGTCACACATTCACTAGATGAAATCAACATAATATGTCCTCATATGTAGTATGAGGTGATTGACATTAATTGAAGGAACTCTGATTGGAAGCTCCCGGGAATGCAATGTGTAAAAGAAAGGAAGGAACAGATCGTGGAATATGCAACAATGGTAAAGGTAATCAATATCCGAGAATCCAAATGATCTAATTGGGATATCTCCAAGAAAGATATGAAGACTCTGATAAAGTCTGAAAAGAAAGAGACCCTTGACAATATATATCTTTCGGAGATGTATCGATATGTATGCAGGATGCTGATACAAATTAAGATGTCGTGATGAAAGACCATCACAAAGGTAATTTTGATTTAAGTGTTCATTTCTTATTTTTGAACAAATATCTGGATGGGCTTATGCAGGGTTGCTGAGGAAAGATCTATGGATATCTTCCACCGATGCCCATGTAGTAGGATGAAAGATCCTTAAGGAAACATGGCATAAAGAAGGTAGCATGGCATGAAGGAAGGCCAGATATGGACTGAAGGATCACTTTCCGATAATGACATGACTGACTCATAAATGAAAGTGATGGATGGTCGGTGTCCTATGAAGAAGTCCCAAACATGAAGACTTCTGAATAACGAGAAAAATTCATGACATCATAAGGAGGAGTTCTTCAAGTAGCTGGTTGTCCCATCATAATCTCCACCTTAGGAGTTGTTGTAGGTCCCTAATTAAGAGGCTACCTGGAAACAAGTTTCTTACTTGAAAGAAATTTGGAAGCAAAATTCCTAAGCCAAGAGGGAGCTTAGGTACATTCCTTCCGTAGGAATGAGTACATTCCTTTATTGGAATAGATATGTCCTCCCTAATTAAGAGGAAGATATAGACACATCATTCTTGTCTTCATTCGGGAAAACATAATGGAGGATTGGGTAAACATCTAGCATTCGATACTCTTTGAGGATGAGTTAGGGCGTCCAAGATAAGAGTAGTCATAGAGGACCGATATATTTTGAGGATTGGGAATCCAAGATAAGAATAGTACTGGTGGAACACACCCTAAAAATCCAGGTGGGGTATGTTCCATGAGAGACAATGATGAGGGTGTCTATACATCATTGGTCTTGCCAGCATTGTGCTCAGATCCCGTGGAGAGAGAGAGTTGTTAGTCAAGGCCTTGCTATGTGACAATGTTGGTTGATATGATGCTACACACATTGGTTACCAATCTGACTCTTTTTATGAGAAATTTTTCACAATGAAAATGACCAAAGTACCATTATGAAGACCTCCCTAGTTAAGAGGGAGTGTTGAAAAGTGTAACTAGGTTCAGTCTTCATAATGACGTGTAATTGTGATTTTATGTAATTGATGAAAAGAAGAAAAATAAAAATTATTAATGTAACGCTTGTCTCATGGGTTTCATGAGCAAGGAATCTTATTTTTAGTGATGGCTCCCATTGTGAGCCTTTAGGCTTTCTCATCTAGTCATAAAAGTCAATTTTAGTCAATGTCATGTATGAATGGAGGACCCTTCTTGGGTATGTTACATATTTGTATAAGTCAATGAAAGTGTCAAATAGCCCTCCAAGACAAGCAAAAGTCACCTCCTTCAAGTCGGCTTCAAAAGAATAATGAGATCTATCTAAAGGACAAGTCGGTTCACCCTCAGTCCATGTCAGCTCATTATGGAGGCTCCAACCACTATAAATAGGCAGCTCGACCTCGTTTCAGGACACACAATTTCGGTGAAGCATGTCTGAAATCAATATGTACAAAAATCACTTAAGAAGGAGACTTATCATCAACGAAGAAGGGAGAGAAGGAGAGTGAGGTCTGTGGTATCATTTGAATCTTTTTTTGGGTCTGTTTTAGGACACACGTGCAAAGAAGGAAGAGGACATTTGTTGCAAAAAGAGCCAAGAGGAATTGCAATCCTCTTGGGTAGCCGAGTTGGAAGAAGGTCAAGTCAAGAAGGAAGCTTAGTCAAGCTAGAAAAAGACCCCATCCAAAAGCGAAGGAAATCAAGGCATAAGATAAGGTCTAGTGCATGAGCTAGGGTTTCTGAATTAGGATTGCAGGCCTAATTCAAGGAGGTCGAGGTTGAAGAAGCAGCCGAGAAGGAGGAAGGAGCAGAAGAATAGTTGACTAAGGATCTCATCAAGGAAACCCTATGTCTTGGTCTTGGAGTAGTAAGTAGGTCAAGGGTCTTGGTCTTGGTATTCGTCAATTGAAGTCTCTATAAGAAGAAGAATTTGTTCAGGTTTTCCTCTCAAGTGGGAGAGGTTTTGGCCTTGGCTAATAGCCTATATTTTGTGTCTCTTGTCTCTTTATGGTTTACGCATTGGTAGTTGTTTGATGAAGAATAACACTATACTAACTTAAGTAAAAGAAGAACCTAATCTAAGAAGTAAAAAGCATTCACAAGCAGTTATCTAAAGAAGAGAAATCACTTAACCTTTGGTGCCCTAGATTTCTCAACAAAACTTGGCCTCATTGGGAGGTCAAAGTCAACCTAAAACAGCGCAATCAAGCTCAGTCAAAGGAGAGAGAAAAACTATTGTAATTTTCTGCGGTCAAACCGTAGTCAACCCTAAAGTCAGCGTTGGTCAAACTACCCAGATTCCCTCTATTTCTGTGCCCAAAAATGCGGCCTAAAGAGACAAAAAAGTTCCTCCAAAAATCGCAGACAAAGCTGGTCAACAACCCCTTGGCCAACATTGGTCAAACTTGGTCTGTTGCCTAAAATTTTGGTCCTGCAATTCAACCCAGAAAACTCGTCCTTCTTGCCACACGTGTGAGAGAGAAGTTGCCCAATAGTTGTATGAACCAATGAGAGAAGGAGAGAGAAGAATGTGTGAGTGATGATGGTGCCAAATGAGGTGTGAGGTCACTTGTATTTATACAATTCGTTGAGGGTGAAGAGACATGTCCATTGGGCTTCTTGGGCCTACATGTTGATGTGGCCGACCTGAACAATTTGCATGCGTGGGCATAAATTCAAAATCACGCTTCTGCTTCTCCAAAATGGATGATCTTTATATCAATTTTGGTCCTCACGAAAAGAGGAATTTAATGCAATCATCATCTCCATCAAATGAGTTGTCCCAAGGCGGAATTTGGACCTAGTTGCCAATTTTAAAACTCCCTCTCAACTAGGGAGAATTCCACCTGCCAATCCATCTGTCATCATCAATCATCATGTCATCCAGTCGACATAAACCATATATGTCATCTCATCTCTGCTCTGTTAAACCATGATGTAATAATGAAGAAGAATAGATCGAGAGTGAGTCACAAGGTAGAACCTCAATTGATCCTAGATCAAGTTATTGAACACCATGAATCCTAGACATAGGGAGTACGACAGTATACGATGCGTCCATCGGTAGTGCTATGGTCCCAAAACCACTTTTCCCAACCCATTGGCCAGATGAGAGGTACTTCCCATGACTCTCGGACTTCATGGATAGGATGTATGTTGAGGCATCAGCAGGAGAAGGTGAACCACTCATCCTACTCATATGCCATAGAGAAAGGTGAACCACTCATCCTGTGCATATGTCAATCATAGGGGAAGGTGAATCACTCATCCTACATACATGTGTCTGCAATCGTAGGGGAAGGTGAACCACTCACCCTATAAACAACGCACCAATAGGGGAAGGTGAACCACTCACCCTAAGGTCGCTCATAGGTCCAAGAAGTACCCCAAGCCCCCAGGAGTTCCCAGAGCTCAATGTTCAACTAAAGTAGGACCCTTATGGGAGGGTCTTTCCACGACTCCAAGTCTCTCTCAGAAGGTTAAGAATTTCACCTTCCCCAAGGGCTCCGTGAGGATATCTGCGACCTGCTCATCAGTCTTGATGTGTTGGAGCCTTATTGCTCCCCGATGTACCATATCTCGGATAAAGTGGTACCTGATATCAATGTGCTTGGAACGATTGTAGAACACGAGATTCTCTGAAAGGCGAATCCCACTTTGGTTGTCGCAGAAGACAACGGTGGTATCCAGCACGAACTCAAATAGCTCACTAAAGAGCTTCCACAACCAGACAGCTTCACAACAGACCATACTAGTTGCAATGTATTCGGCCTCAGCAGTGCTTAGAGGAACCAATATTTGCTTCTTGCTCATCCAGGAAATTGAAAATATCTAGACGTGCTCTTACGATCCAACACACTGCCAGCACAGTCAGCATCAATGTATCCATGTAGCCTTAAATTCCCAGCAGTGTATCTCATTCCATAGTTGATTGTGCCACAGAGATATCTCAAGAGATTCTTAGCAGCAATCCAAAGTATGTGATGAGGCTCGACCACAAATTGACTCAACGAATTCACTACGAAGCATATGTCCAGACGGGAGTTTACCAAGAACATCAGGACCCCCACAAGTTGTCTATATTTGGAAGGATTTGCCAATTCAGGCCCAACAGCACTTCCACATAGCTTCTTGAAGTTGAGTTCCATCGGAGTAGACACAGACTTGCAATCCACCATCCCACATCTCTTGAGTAGCTTCACAATGCATTTTGCTTAAGAAAGGAAAATCTCACCTGGATTTTGCCAAACCTCCAGGCCTAGGAAGTAGTGCATCAAACCTAATCCTTCATCTTGAACTCGAAAACCAACTCCCTCTTGCATTGATAAACGAGATGGTTTGCACCTGTCATAAAGAGATCATCCACATAAAGAACTAGAATGAGAGGCCTGTCCTTTTCAACCTTGAAATAAAGGTTAGGGTCAACTTCGGTACTTGTAAATCCTAGCTTCATAAAATGGTTATCAATCCTCTCATACCAAGCCCTAGGGGCTTTCTTCAACCTGCACACGTGTGTCCTTTGATCTTGTACTTCGAACCCCTCAGGTTGTTCTATGTAGACTTCCTCCTTAAGCGAGCCATGCAAGAAAGCAGTCTTAACATCCATTTGTTGTAGGCTCCATCCTTGAGAGGCAGCAAGAGAAATAATAGATCAGATAGTGGTGTATCGAGCAACTGGTGCAAATATCTTGTCATAGTCCACTCCTTCCTTTTGAGAGAAGCCTTGAGCGACAAACTTGGCCTTGTATTTTCAACACTCCCATCAGCTCCACGTTTGATTTTGTAAAGCCATTTCGAGGTGACCACAAACTTGTCCTTGGGTCTAGGAACTGCATCCCAAACATCAGTCTTCATGATTGATTCGTAATCCTCATTCATCACATCCTTCCATACTTGGTGTTTCACAGCCTCTTCAAACGTACATGACTCAAATTGAACAATGGTACTCATGGCGGCTAAGTACCCTTGATACCTGTTCGGCTTCTTACTTTCACAAAATGTTCCTCTTGGAGCAATATGTCTTTCAGCATCTTCGAGAGTGTCTTTGAGCCACAAAGGTCTTTTCCTTGAGGTAGAGGGATCAACAGGAGGTGATGGGATCCATCGGTCCTTCAACATCAGGCATCAGTTCACCTATCAGAGTTTCATCCTATTTTCCTGCAACATCATCATTGTCCTTCCTTGGAATAGGGAGATCTCTGGCTTTCCCAAGGGCAGAATCTTCATCGAAAGTGACATCATATCTTATTTCTACTTCTCTTTGACCAAGCACATAGATTCTATATGCCTTCGAAGTTTCATTGTAGCCCACAAATGTTCCTTTCTTCCCAAATGCTTTTAACTTGTTTATTTTCTCTTTAGGCACATGAAAATATACGGGACATCCAAATATTCTAAAACAAGAAACATTAGGTTTCTTACCAGTGAAAACTTCTTTCGGTGTCTTGAAATCCAATGCTTGATGCAGGCTTCTATTTTGAACATATACGGCAGTGTTGGCAGCTTCTCCCCATAAGAACTTCGGTAGGCCTTGGTCATTAAGCATGGCACAGGTGGCTTCTATGATTGTTCGATTCTTCCTTTCAGCAACACCATTTTGCTTAGAAGTGTATGCAACGGTTGTCTCCCTCTTAATGCCAGCCTCTCTGTAAAAGTCATTGAATTCGTTTGATTCATATTCAGTTCCATTATCAGTCCTCAATATTTTGATCTTCTTTCTTGTTTGATTTTCAACCAAGGCTTTGAAAGAATGAAGCCATTTGAACACTTCGTCCTTCTTCTCCAAGAAATAGATCCACGTTTTGTGAAAGAAGTCATCCACAAAAATTGCATAGTATAATTATCCTCCCAGTGATGTTACGTAATACGGGCAACACACCAGATAGATCAGAATGGACCAATTGAAGAATGTCAATAGTTTGACTTTCACTTAAAGGGAATGGTCCCTTTGTATGTCTTCCAGTTACACAACCCTAACAAACACCTTCATGATCTATGTTGAATTCAATCATACCTGTGACCATCTTCCTTACCCCAAGTAAGGCTTTGTAATGAAGGTGAGCAAATCTTCGTTGCCATAATTTGGATTGAAGAGAAGTATCACAAGTCATAGCTCCCAAAGGACTTCCTCCAACTTGATAGAGACCTTCAACCCTAAATCTAAGTGTAAATGCATCTTTAGGGTTTCTTTGCAAAATATGTACCTTTCCGTCAATGAATGCTACCTTGAAGCCTTTATCTTCCATCGCAAAAATAGACATCAGGTTCTTCTTCAAATCGGGTACATAGAATACTTCTTGTAGATGAAGGGTTTAACCTTGATTTAAGTGAAGAGTGGTGGTCCCTATCCCTTTCATGGGGTAGGTGGCATTGTCTCCAAGTATGATCTCCAAATTGGTCTTCTTTTCAATCAAATTTGAGAGGGCCTCCTTGTACCTAGTGAAGTGCCTTGAGGCACCACTATCAATCAACCAAAGATCCAAAGTGTCCGGAGGAGAGGCAGTACTGAGGGCGGAAATAAGATAAAATTCTTTTTGTTTTTCTACAACATTAGTTCCCTCATACCTGGAATTTCTTGTCCTTTTGGGAGGTCGACCATTACCATATCGAGCAGCAAGAGCATTCCTCTTTCCTTTGTTGTTGAACATGTTGTTCCTTTGATTGCCATTGCCTTTGAAATTATTGTGATTGTGGTTGTTGTCGTCATCCCATGGAGTATCCTTCCTGTGAGGATTGGATACTCTCCTCTATCCATCTTAATGTCCTTCAACTTGTTCTTGAGAAAGAGGATTTGATTTGCATTGTTTACTTTGAACATCCCAATCAACTTATCATATATCTCCTTAGATGTTCCCAAATCAAAAATATAGGCAACCAAATGCTTTTGAATGGAATCAATGATAATTCTTTTAGCTTTGACCTCACCTTTCTTGTACTTTGTCTTTGCAACAACAGGTGCATTTGAAGGAGGCCCCACCACTTTTTCTTGCACATAGTCCATAGCATCATTCCCTTCCAAAGGCAAGTCCAAAGTCATCTTCCTTGCATGATAGTCAGATTTGTCCTTTAGCTTATCCTCAGATTTGAAGTATGATGTAGTTGTTGTCATTGAAGCTAGACCAATATTCTTGTCCAACAACTCTTTTCTTAGTGATTGCTTTTCTCTCCCTTGCTTGGGCTTTGTCTTCACCTGGGCTTTGAAACCATGTTAATTTTAGTTAACAAT
>APFE031657451.1:369302-380945 GCA_000404065.3 Pinus taeda | reverse complement strand
CATAATTTGGATTGAAGAGAAGTATCACAAGTCATAGCTCCCAAAGGACTTCCTCCAACTTGATAGAGACCTTCAACCCTAAATCTAAGTGTAAATGCATCTTTAGGGTTTCTTTGCAAAATATGTACCTTTCCGTCAATGAATGCTACCTTGAAGCCTTTATCTTCCATCGCAAAAATAGACATCAGGTTCTTCTTCAAATCGGGTACATAGAATACTTCTTGTAGATGAAGGGTTTAACCTTGATTTAAGTGAAGAGTGGTGGTCCCTATCCCTTTCATGGGGTAGGTGGCATTGTCTCCAAGTATGATCTCCAAATTGGTCTTCTTTTCAATCAAATTTGAGAGGGCCTCCTTGTACCTAGTGAAGTGCCTTGAGGCACCACTATCAATCAACCAAAGATCCAAAGTGTCCGGAGGAGAGGCAGTACTGAGGGCGGAAATAAGATAAAATTCTTTTTGTTTTTCTACAACATTAGTTCCCTCATACCTGGAATTTCTTGTCCTTTTGGGAGGTCGACCATTACCATATCGAGCAGCAAGAGCATTCCTCTTTCCTTTGTTGTTGAACATGTTGTTCCTTTGATTGCCATTGCCTTTGAAATTATTGTGATTGTGGTTGTTGTCGTCATCCCATGGAGTATCCTTCCTGTGAGGATTGGATACTCTCCTCTATCCATCTTAATGTCCTTCAACTTGTTCTTGAGAAAGAGGAATTGATTTGCATAGTTTATGAAGATTGAACATCCCAAGAAGCTTATCATACATCTCCTTAGATGTTTCAAAATCAAAAATATAGGCAACCAAATGCTTTTGAATGGAATCAATGATAATTCTTTTAGCTTTGACCTAACCTTTCTTGTATTTCGTCTTTGCAGTAGCAGGTGCATTTGAAGGAGGCTCCGCCACTCTTCCCTTTACATAGTCCATAGCATCATTATCTTCCAAAGTCAAATCCAAAGTCATCTTCCATGCATGATAGTCGGATTTATCCTTGTGCTTATTCTCGGATTTGAAGTATGATGTAGTCATCATTGAAGCTAGACCAATATTCTTGTCCAACAACTCTTTTCTTAGTGATTGCTTTTCTCTCCCTTACTTGGGCTTTGTCTTTGCCTGGGCTCTAATACCATGTTAATTTTAGTTAGCAATGGTATGTTCTATGCTTAGCACAATTACTTCAATGTTCCTTAAGCAGCCCAATAGCAATTTCAATTTAGATTTCCAGTAGCAATCGCATTAACCATTAATCACATTGGCAGTAAAAGTAGATAGAACATAAAACAATATGCAGAAGACAAGCCAAGATAAGAGGACACCAGATTTGGCGGATGCCAGGGAAAAACCCCAATGTGGGGAAAACCCTTTGATCAATTCTTCTTATTATTATATCAAAAGTTCGACAGAGAGAGAGAGTACAAAAATCAAATTGACTTGCCCAATTCAAAGTCAAAACGGTCCTGCCAATTTCTGCAGTCAAACATCAGCCATAACCAGAAAGTCAACGTTGGTCAAATCAACAATAAATCATCCTCAAAACAGCTCAGTCCTCCCCAGTCAAACTCGGCCTAATCAGGTGGTCAAAGTCAACCCAAAATAGCTCAATCAAACTCAGTCAAAGGAGAGAGAAAAATTGTTGTAATTTTCTGCGGTCAAATTGCAGTCAACCCTGAAGTCAGTGCTGGTCAAACTGCCTAGATTCCCTCGATTTTTGTGCCCATATATGCAGCATAAAGAAATAGAAAAGATCCTCCAAAAATCACAATCAAAGCTAGTCAACAACCCCTTGGTCAATGCTGGTCAAACTTGGTCTGTTGCCTGAAATTTCAGTCCTGCAATTCAGCCCTGAAAAATCGTCCTTCTTGCCACACATGTGAGAGAGAGAAGTTGCCCAATAGCTGTACGAACCAATGAGAGAAGGAGAGAGAAGAATGTGTGAGTGATGATGGTGCTAAATGAGGTGTGAGGTCACTTGTATTTATACAATTCGTTGAGGGTGAAGAGACACATCCATTGGGCTTCTTGAACCTATATGTTGATGTGCCCAACCTGAACAATTTGCACATGTGTGGACATAAATTCAAAATCACACTTCCGTTTGTCCAAATTGGATGATCTTTATATCGATTTTGGTCCTCTCGAAAAGAGGAATTTAATGCAATCATCATCTCCATCAAATGAGTTGTCCAAAGGTGGAATTTGGCTATAATGACCAAAGGTTGTATACGCAGTGGAAATCTTTAAAATACTTCAAAGACACAAATGTCCATTGTAAGACATGTAACTATATATTGAATAGTGTATAAGAATTGATATGAGATATGAGATGATTACAAATGAGAATAAGGGTCTACTTATATACCCTAGGCAGGTGCCCTTTCATGAATGGTCATGTCTCTAAGACGTGCCTCTTCATTACTAACTAAATAACCATTTGTTAATAATTATTATTTATTATTAATATATTTATTATTTTTATATGAATTATATTCATAACATTGGCCCTAGTTACCAATTTTAACACTAACTTTTACAATAAGTGACCCACTTTTACAAAATAAGTAAGAATCAGTTTTATAGCGCACTTGCCTTATATATTAAGTTTGCATATATAAAGTAACTTAAAAAAAATACATTAAAGTCACTTTATAATGATTCAATTTATAATTTAAGTAAAATGTACTTTAAAATGAAGTTATGTGATAACTTAAAGTTGCAAGAACTTTTTCAAAAAGTAACTTAATGAAAAGAAAGACTTAACACAAAATTTCTTATTTAATAAAGTAAATTCAACCAAATGAACTAATGCAAAACAAATAACAAATGTTATGAAGGAGAAGGAAGGCACTTTTTTATTCTTGCCTCAAAGTGCATGTTTGTCCAAAAATTTATTTTTTAATCTACAAAAAACTTAAACATAGGCTACAACAAAACAAACGAGATGTTGAAAAACAAATCCAAAATTTGATAAGCTCGAGATCAGATTTCAATTAGTCTACCTAGAAAATGCAAGTTTTTCTCTCTATTTCTGATTTGTTGAAATCATATAAAGTGCAGAGCAAAGAGCATATGCAACAGAGAAAAAACTTTCTGCTCTATTTCTGATTTGCAAAGATCACACAAAGTGCACAACAAAAAACACACACAAATTGAAAAGGTAACAAACCAGAAATATAAATAGAAAACACAAACTACTAACACAATAAAAAACATAATGAAACTTTATACCCGAAAGTTTAATAAAAATGGTTGTATCTTGGGCAAACAAAAACCTTTTTGGGTGAAACAAAAAGTGTTTCCTGCTAAACAGTAAAAATAGTGTTCTGCATTCTTGGCCAAAAGATACTCAAAATGGTAGAAACCAGAAGTCCTTTGATGCATGCAATGGCACAAGTTCAGTATATTGATCAACAACAAGAGTGGGTCTTGATACATGTTCTAATACCTCGTTCAAAAACAAGGTATTTCCACATAACTCAAGCACCTTAAGCAACCACCCATACAAACAAATTAAAGATCAGTACACCGGTGTATTATAAGGTTAAATCCCTCAAAAAGGGAAGTAGTCCATGGCCATTTGAGGCAAGGTATTAATGTGAAAGAAAATTATTTTACATATGAGTTTCCCATGATCAATCATCAACAAATGACCCTCCATGCTCTTTAAATAAAGATCATGGACCAATTGAGCGATAAGACACAAATCAATATAGCCTCAATATCAAGGAGAAGATGATTCATCAAATCACTTTGTCTAGAACATGTTGATGAAAAGGTACCAAGGAGGTGTTTCCTAGTGCTTTTTGCCTTTGGCCAAAGAAAACACATGAGACCCATTTTTAGTGTGACTTAAAGAGTTATTAAAGTCATGTGACTTTTTAACTAAGTTGCACTCAAACAGATATGGGGTTTGAAACAGATACGGCAAATTTTCAAAAAATCTGGATACGATACAACACATAATAAATAAATAAACAATAAAAACTTTAAAATTAAAATATATATATATATATATATTATATATAATATTTATATAATATATATATATATATATATAATATATATTTTAAAAAGATAAAAATTTCATTACCATTCATATTTTAGAATCTAGATTAGATATAAAGACTAAAAATACATAATCAATTATCATCTATGATCTATCATGATTCATCATCATCAATTCAGCATAGACATTGTCATCATCATTAACGATTATTATAACATTCATGATTCAAGTTTCAACATATCATTAAGTTTTTGTTTCAAATTTCAAACATCAAGTTATCAACATGACAAGTTACACAGACACCATCATTACCAAAATTAATAATGCATACTAATTACTACATAGTACAAAGTACAAAATGAACTATGACTAGCAATCTACTATCATTATTCATAATTCATATGGTTGTTCAAAAGTTCAAAAGTTAAAACACCATCATAAATTACATTTACATATCATCAAATATGTCTCATTCATGCCACTATAAGGATTCCACATCCTCTCTAGAAGTGGGACTGGGAACATTACTGCCATGTCCACTTGAAGATCCACCTATTATTGACTCCACATCAAACAAATTCATATGAGACATGGCATTTAATGTCATATCCAAGTCAGCCAACTCTGGTTCCACATCCCATAATTTGGTGGGCCCAAATTTGTATTCATCTCTCTTGTGTGACAGAAGGCGAAGGTTTGAATGAACATACATTAGTTCCTGAACCTTCTTAGAGCCCAATCTATTTCACCTCACTGAATGGATGAATCCGTATGCACTCCACTTCCTTTCTGCTAAAGAGGAACTAGCACCCTGTGACAAGATTTTGATGGCCAATTTTTGGATATGTGGAAGTGCCCCACCATAGAAGTTCCACCACTCAATTGGACGTAATCTGGTCTTGTCCCGCATACACTCAATATCACAACCCCAACCCTCTGATCCCACAAAATGAGAAAACTGTGCACGAATCCGAAGCCCAATTTCAAGATCTACATAAAGCTTTCTAAAAGCATTTTTAAATCCTTCTGCGACTTCAGGGTCTTTGTTTGGTGAGGTTCTTTCTGGATCACGTAGCAACTCTGCAGCATAATATTTTGGATTCATTGCATAGGCTAAAAGGTGCAATGGGGTGGTCATCTCGTTCCACCTTTTGGTCAATATATCTTTTACTTCTCTGTAAAAGAATTCATCCAGGTCATTCTCCTTGGCATTTATAACCAACCTTATCTTCTCTATCATGGAATCAATGCCCTCATACACCTCTCCCAAATTAGGCATATCTGTGTGAGCAAAACCACAATTGGCTTAGTAAATGCCAAGAGGTACTCCATCCTATCCCACCATTCATCATCAACAACCAACCGTTTCATTGCTTGTGCTCTATCAGATTGGGATTGTCTCCATTGATTCCAAAGAGAACTGCATACCATTGATTATAATGCATATTTCACCTACATAAGCCTTGTTAAGACTATGATGTGAGAAGCAAAACGAGTCTCGGCAACCTGCAGGTGCCAAATTGCCAATGTTTCAAATTTCAACAAATTATAAATCATAATTTGATTGAATAACTACTATGATTCAGGAATCATGACATTTGAGAATCCAATTTAGATATTTGAATTTAGAGTCAAAAATTATAATCTATGAAATATTTAATAAACTTTAAAGTATAGATACCTTAAGGAGCTCCAACTTAGCAAATTCCCTGTAGATGCCTTGGGACATGTGGTGGTTTGTGATAAAGAGTTGAATTTTTTTTGCCTCTTCAAAATAACTCGAATCCACTCAATTTGCTTTCCCATCTTGCTCAACATGAGGTTCAATGAATGTACAGCACGGGGTCCAAAAGATGTGTTGATATTTGCCTTCAATAATTAGGCCTGCTACTCTACACACTGTTGCATTGTCAATTATTACTTGGACAACATTTTTAGGCCCCACCAATTCAATTGTTTCAATCAAGATGTTAGCAATGAATTGAGAATCTTTCATCTGCCCCTCACAATCCACTGCCTTCAAGAACATTGCCCCATGTAGGCTCTAAGTAATCACATTGATCAAAGGCCTATTTCTTTGATCTTTCCATCCATCAGAAATGATGGACACCCCTGAAATGAGCCATGAATCTGGAGCCTAATTTAGCCTCCAAATCTAACTTTTCAGCACTCAACAATGTGGTGTGTACCTTCTCATATCCAGGGCTCTTGTACCCTCTTGGGGCTTCATTCATTGTTTTTACCATCTTTGCCTAGTAAGGAGATGGCACAAGGTTAAAGGGAAGACCATTTGCATAAATGCATTAGCCTATAGCTGCATCTGCTATCTCTCGTGCGTCATATTAAAACTCTTTTCAAGCGGTCCCAAATTTGACCGCTTTAAACAAACAATTCCATGAGAAGGAAGTGGAGGCTTTGATGAAGATGCTCCCAACCTTGTTCGGTGTTTTAAATGGGAGGCAGGATTTGCCTCATTTGCTTTAGCATCTGCCTCGCCTTGTTCTCTCTGATATTTTGCAAGTTTTGCCTTGCTTAAACCATTTCCATTTGTCCCATTCTCTTTAGGTGGGCCACTGCATATTCAAACCCCATTGCCTCTTAACCCAAGGAAATGTGCTTTAACCCGTGTATGATCCCTTATACTCCTTTTTACACTCACTGCAAACCCATGCCAATGATCCACCTCCTTGGATCTTCCCAACAGTAGTTACATATTTCCAAAGTGATGAATTTGGGTCAACTTTAGGGGTTGTTTCAATTTCATGTGCCACTTCCTCTGCCTCATGAATGGCTGAACTTGAAGTTCCCATGAATGATGATGATGATGATGTAAATGAAACTAAAAAAGAAAACTGACAAATATCATATATGTATTTCAAAAGTTCAAAAAAAGTTACAATTTACAAACTTAAAATTTTAAGAAATTAAAATATGTATCTCAGTCTTCAGATCCCAAGAAAACCCTAGTAAAACTGAACAAACTAAACAGCAAACTGGAACCCTAGTCTATTCAATGATTCATGAACTTATTTATAGTTCATAAACTGGACAGCAAACATTTGGATGCTTGCTTTGTTGCAAACTCAGTGACTCTAAAGTTTAAACCCTCTCAGGCTGCTTACCATCTCTGGGCACAAATACTCGTCTAAATTGATAAGGACAGAGTTGTTGTACCTCTCATTTGTTCGTGGGACTGATATGTATTGAGATGGCAGCGTTCAGTCTATCAAAAAGTGCACTCATGTAACATATTTGTGGCTGTAGCAGAGGGTAAAGGCAGAGAAATTACATGGGGTCATTTTCCTGAGGTCAAAATTGTTGAAGTTGCACAAAGGACTGATCATTAAACTGAAGACATATCACTGTGTATACCAGGTTCTTCGTATCACTGTTTACCATCATTTTATGTACATAATTCAGCTCTCAGATTTAGTATATTGTGGTGTTTATTCTTGTTGGTTTCTTCATATCCTTGTGACTGATATTTGGAGGCTACTCGCTAAAATAAGTCCCAGGTTCCACTAGTTTGTTTATTCATTGTGTTCTTTAATGTTAAATCGGAAAGGGACTGTTTATGCTTGAATATATTATTATCTTGACTTTGTAATAAGTTATGGATATATATATTATAAACCATGCTAAATACTAAATAATAAATATCGGTAATGTTACAGTTAAAGTCTTATTTATTACTTACCTCAGACAGAACACTGAACAATCACTCTCGACGGCTCAAGCGGCTCGAACGGAACAGTCACTCTCGAGTCTCGATGTTTCAATGGCAGCAATGTTCCCAGTCTCTCGGCGGCGATGACGGATGAACTACAATGTTCAACAACTATACACTGCACAATAGTTCTCGGCGGCTATATTGTTTCAACTTTCCGACTCTCTGCGGCTATCCGACACTTTTAGGTTAGGGTAATGTAACTTGTTCGTCGTTCAGTGGTGATAATAAAAAATACAATCGAAAACTTTACAAATTAAAACAATTGACCGTTCCCAGCGGGCATAGTAGGCCATTTTCGAAAAACGTTTTTTTTTTTGGCCAAAACGTATCATGATTTTTAAAATGTATTGATTTTTTTTTAACAGGCAATTTTTTTCGCCTGTAAAAACAGCTGGGAAAAAAACATTACGTTTCCAAGAAAAAATACGGCATCGAAAACATTTTTCTGCCGTTTTTACTCCATTTTGTATGCGAATCCAGATCTGAAACGGCAAAACGGCATTTTGGGGTTGGAGGTAGCCATTTCCGGCAACTTAGCTTTTTAGTCACTTTATGAGGTTAAAAAAGTAGATGGTACTTTATTACATTTAAGGTACTTTATGATTTTAAAGTGACTTTATGAGAAAGAGTACATGGTACATAAACAAGTTATTAAAGTGACTAGGGAGGCTCATTAATGAAAGGGGAGACATAAGAGGGGTTCAATGGGAGATTAGATTTCCAACCGTGAAGAGGCTTAAAAAGAGGAAAAGGCAAAGGCAAAGAAGGCCCTCCTCCTTGGATCTTCCCAACAATAGTTACATATTTCCAAAGTGATGAATTTGGGTCAACTTTAGGGGTTGTTTCAATTTCATGTGCCACTTCCTCTGCCTCATGAATGGCTGAACTTGAAGTTCCCATGAATGATGATGATGATGATGTAAATGAAACTAAAAAAGAAAATTGACAAATATCATATATGTATTTCAAAAGTTCAAAAAAAGTTACAATTTACAAACTTAAAATTTTAAAAAATTAAAATATGTATCTCAGTCTTCAAATCCCAAGAAAACCCTAGTAAAACTGAACAAACTAAACAGCAAACTGGAACCCTAGTCTATTCAATGATTCATGAACTTATTTATAGTTCATAAACTGGACAGCAAACATTTGGATGCTTGCTTTGTTGCAAACTCAGTGACTCTAAAGTTTAAACCCTCTCAAGCTGCTTACCATCTCTGGGCACAAATACTCGTCTAAATTGATAAGGACAGAGTTGTTGTACCTCTCATTTGTTCGTGGGACTGATATGTATTGAGATGGCAGCGTTCAGTCTATCAAAAAGTGCACTCATGTAACATATTTGTGGCTGTAGCAGAGGGTAAAGGCAGAGAAATTACATGGGGTCATTTTCCTGAGGTCAAAATTGTTGAAGTTGCACAAAGGACTGATCATTAAACTGAAGACATATCACTGTGTATACCAGGTTCTTCGTATCACTGTTTACCATCATTTTATGTACATAATTCAGCTCTCAGATTTAGTATATTGTGGTGTTTATTCTTGTTGGTTTCTTCATATCCTTGTGACTGATATTTGGAGGCTACTCGCTGAAATAAGTCCCAGGTTCCACTAGTTTGTTTATTCATTGTGTTCTTTAATGTTAAATCGGAAAGGGACTGTTTATGCTTGAATATATTATTATCTTGACTTTGTAATAAGTTATGGATATATATGTTATAAACCATGCTAAATACTAAATAATAAATATCGGTAATGTTACAGTTAAAGTCTTATTTATTACTTACCTCAGACAGAACACTGAACAATCACTCTCGACGGCTCAAGCGGCTCGGACGGAACAGTCACTCTCGAGTCTCGATGTTTCAATGGCAGCAATGTTCCTAGTCTCCCGGCGGCGATGACGGATGAACTACAATGTTCAACAACTATACATTGCACAGTAGTTCTCAGCGGCTATATTGTTTCAACTTTCCGACTCTCTGCGGCTATCCGACACTTTTAGGTTAGGGTAATGTAACTTGTTCGTCGTTCAGTGGTGATAATAAAAAATACAATCGAAAACTTTACAAATTAAAACAATTGACCGTTCCCGGCGGGCATAGTAGGCCATTTTCGAAAAACGTTTTTTTTTGGCCAAAACGTATCACGATTTTTTAAAATGTATTGCATTTTTTTTAACAAGCAAGTTTTTTTCGCCTGTAAAAACAGCTGGGAAAAAAACATTACGTTTCCAAGAAAAAATACGGCATCGAAAACGTTTTTCTGCCGTTTTTACTCCGTTTTGTATGCGAATCCAGATCTGAAACGGCAAAACGGCATTTTGGGGTTGGAGGTAGCCATTTCCGGCAACTTAGCTTTTTAGTCACTTTATGAGGTTAAAAAAGTAGATGGTACTTTATTACATTTAAGGTACTTTATGATTTTAAAGTGACATTATGAGAAAGAGTACATGGTACATAAACAAGTTATTAAAGTGACTAGGGAGGCTCATTAATGAAAGGGGAGACATAAGAGGGGTTCAATGGGAGATTAGATTTCCAACCGTGAAGAGACTTAAAAAGAGGAAAAGGCAAAGGCAAAGAAGGCCCTCATTCTTCATGTGCGAGTGTTGGAGAAATGATGAGAAGAGGAGAGGAGAGGAAGAGCTAAGGGTTTGAACCTGAGATAGCATTTTTGTTTAAGGAGAGAAAGCTACAACAAGAAGAGACCATCGCAGGCCTGAGTTTCAAGGTAGGGTGGTGGCACGCAGTGTATGAAGGCAGCTACATCACTCTTCAGTGCGTGGATCAAGGAGGATTCAGCATAGTTTTCAAAGGAGAGTCTAAGCATTTATTGCTGGGTTGACTACCACAAAAATCAAGGAGATTGCAGAGAATAGCAACCCAAAATTTAAGGCAAAAAACTCAGTCAGACAGTTTCGAGGAGGAGATTCTAGGCAGAGAGAACGTAAAACAAGGAGAGATTCCTCATTTGACAGCATGAATTTTGAGGAAAGAGATTGTTGCGAGTGGCTCGATTTCCTAAGCAGAGAAGGCTGAGAAGAGGCACGATTTCCAAGGTCTGAAAACTCTGTCAGTGGTATGATTCTCAAGGCATAGTGTTGGGACCTATGGCACACATTTCCAGAGCAATGCATGAATTTCTAAGAGGCTGGCTCAAACTCCAAAAATGGAGATAAGTACCCTGTATAATTAACATTATAATTCTCTGAGATTAAAATCAAATAAAATCCTCTCTTCAAACTGGTTTTTGCCCACAGGGGTTTTTCCAGGGTCTGAGATTGACCAAAATCAAGCGTCCAAAAATTTAAGTGTAACCTTGAGTTTATTATCAGCTAAAAGTGAAAGTAAAAGTAGTGGTAGCCTAACAGTGTTTTAGTTGCAATTTGTATTCATGTTTAAATATGCAATGAACTATGGGGTTGGGCATTAAACTTGCATGCACAACGAACTGAAACCAGGAGGAGCTACAAGACCTCAATTTTCTACACGTCATGATTGTCAGATTAGACAAATATAAATAGATAATAATGCATAGAAAGGAAAAATAATAAAGAAACACACTTTACCTAAAGACATTAAACCAATTTGATCTTAACTAACTCCTCGGTGTCTAGACTCTAAAAATCCTAACACTAGGAAAGCAATCTTTCTAGGCAAAATGAGACGTTTTGGGTGAGCTTTTAGAGATGATTTTGCAAGAGAAAATAAGTAGCAAGTCAATTCCTAACATTATGAAAATGTCATCAGAACACTCTAGGTCAAAATTCCTTCATCAAATTTCAATCAATTTTTATTACCATATATATAAATCTATGTTGCCAGGAAACGTGGGTTTGGGGACGGGTACGGGGACGGGGACATCATTTTCTGAAACAAAGTGCGTGGGTTCGTCGGGGGTATATT
>APFE031657451.1:327988-369292 GCA_000404065.3 Pinus taeda | reverse complement strand
CCAATGTCACATGGTTCGGGTTCGAATTCGAATTCGATTACAATTAAGTTCGATTCGAGTTCGAATTTTTCGATGAGATTCGAATGAGGTTCGCCATTAGGTTCGTTCATATATATAATTTTAAAAATATATATAATATTTAAAATTACATCAATGTTTTATATTCATTTTTAATTTTTTTATTTTTAATTATTTATAATTTTATATATATACTATATCAATTAAATTTTAATTTTCCAAATTAAGTTATATTTATTTTATGATAGTTAATTAAACAAACTCCTACCTTACTTTCGTTATGTAATATAATTTAAATATATTAAAATAATTCACGTAAAAATATATAAATTTAATCATGTATAAATTAGTATTATTATAAAATATAAATAAAATTACTAAGCTGAGTTCAATACATTGTGATGTGTTAACATATTGTATTGCCTGTTCAATACGTTGAGTTCAATACTACAGTTCATTCTAATACTTATAAAATTATAATAATGTTTGACGCGTAAAAATATAATGTTTTTAACACACTATAATGTATGGACGCAGATTTAGATACTGCGATATATTAGGACGCAGATTTAGATACTGCGATAAGATTTAGATACTGCGATATATTATAATACTGGTAAAATTATAATAATGTCAACGCGTTAGGAAAAAAAATTTGAACCATGATTCGGAAATCACGCACAAGCTTATTGGGAGATTCGGACGATTATATGGAATACTGTCCAAGTTAAGACACAGCAGTAAGAACCGAACCTTCTCGAACCTAAACCTTATGGTAATAACAATATGAATGAATGTCGTTATAATAATAATGCACGCAGCATGAACCGAACCTTCTCCGAACCTTCTCGAACTTAAACGAACCTTAAGATTTTTTTTGAAATTCGGCGAATTTCGGACCTCAACCTTCAGGTTCGACGAACCCTGTGACAGAGCTTGTAACCAAGATCTTTTTGAGATATGAGACAAAGTGTGCTATGAATGTACACTAAGTTCTCTGCCTTCTTTGAGCCCAACCTATTTCTCTTCACTGAATGGATAAAGGCATAAGTACTCAAATTCCTCTCGAAAGATGCAGAACTAGCTACTTGGAATATTAGGGGAAGCCCATTAAATTGATTAAAAATTTAAAAATAAAAATTCCAAAGAACCTGATTTTGGGGTTCCAAGTACCCATCATCAGGGTTCTTCGTACCTGTCAAGACAAAAGAACCCAATTTTTTTTAATGGAGAACCCGGTTCTTCATAGAAGAACCCGGTTCTTTTGGGTTCTTCTCAAAAGCACCCGTACAAGAATCCGGTACTTGGGTTCGAGAACCCGAGACGGGTTCGAGAACCCCACCCCCGGGTTCGGGAACCCGTGCAACATAGATATAAATGTATTTCTCATACAACCCAAAGGGGTTGGATCCATTGGTGAGGCGCAGGGACTTTTTCACCAATAGGCAAGGTTCAATAATTCAATTCCTATGGGGGGATTTTTTGGACCCATGCGGTAACCTTGAGGTAGCGGTTGAACATGTGGTTGCACCCAATGAGATTAAATTAAATGGCCCCATGAACTGTGCACACAAGTGGAATAAACCATGTCCTTCAATTTTAAAAGCCCCAAAAGTTAGCTAAATCAATTGAACCATCTGTCCAAGGCATGTTGTTGACGAGGAGGCCATAAGGCAAAGGCTTAAATCTAATCAAGTCCATCAAGGTCACCAACCGCTATTGTGGCTAGTGGTTGAGCCTCCCTCCATCTAGATATTCCAAGAGGAGGGATTCCAAGAGGAGGGTATCCCAAGAGGTTTTCATCAGAAAAAAAATAAAATTATATATATATTTCTCATACTTAGTTGTACTTAGACTATGGCTGGCATATTTTCCCATGGTTTTGGCTCTCCTTTCCTATATTTCTTATACCTATTAAGTATTGAGGAAGTAAAATAAGATAGATATTAACCTTTTCCTTTTCTGAACCATCTTAAATAGCAACTTAGGCCTTGATTAGAGAAGTCTGAATGTCTAATCTAAAAGGATATTTATGCTTGAAAAAATTCCGATAAAACAAGCTACCATTGACCCATTCTTCTCTTCCACATCAAGAGATCTTGAAAATTTCTTGGAGAACTTGAAAAAAAGCAATATATAGTTTAAGCAAAAAGAACGTCTCTATCGAGGGAGTGTGGTCTAGTGGCAAGCAATGACGTAGTTGGGCAAAATAGACCTAGGTTAAAACCCCCCAATGGGTGCAAAAGAGGTTGGGTTCAAGTCTTGAGTGACCTTGACGACATATATATGTCACTCATAGAGTTGCAACTTACCCAAAGAGACTTTACATGAAGTATTCTCGAAGAAAAAAAACAAAGTCTTCCTTAACCCCAAGGATTAGCACAATTGGTTGAACCATCTATGCAAGGCATTTTGTCAACAAGAAAGCCATAGGTTACAAGTTTAAATCCAATCAAGTCCCTTAGGGTTACAAGCTAGTATTGTGACCAATGTTGCACGAAACGGGAAGCATCTACTATATATATATATATATATATATAGATATATAGATATTGCATTTATATTAAATTTAAAAAAGGCATCCAAAATACCAAATTAGTTGTAGAAAATATGAAAACATGCATATTTGTACATAAATCAAGATAGATATGGCATCCATTGTACATTAATGATTAATTATTCAAGCATCAACCATCTAGAATCTAGATTCTTATCCTCTCGTCTAGCCTTTGCCTCTACCTCGATTGCCTAGGGATACTAGTCAACATTTCCCAAGTTTGATCAAACTACCTAAATCCAAGCCTTAAAATATGGTAGAAAAAGCTTAACATGCTTGATCAATGATTTTCACTTGATTGAAAGGTAATTTTTTGTTAAGGGCGTGAGAAAGGAGTTCAACAATTAACACCACCAACACTAGGGTACATTATACATATATGGCTTGGTGCTCTTGATTAAATGGCAATCACATACCCTTATACATGATATAATCTAATTAAATGCCACAATTCCATTGATCCTGAATTCCTGAAAACTGTTAAGTTTGCTGAATTTTGAATAGGATATGAAATTATATTTTCTCGATAAGAAGTCCGATGAGGCTGGAACCACTCTCAAACATCCCGAGCCATTTCATGGTAATGGATTGTGACTGGAGGTTGAGCCGCCCTCCATCTAAATATTCCAGGGAAGAGGGGAGATCCCACAAGCTTTTCCTTGAGGCTTGAACAAAATAAAAATAAAGAAAAATGTCTCCTTTGTCAATTATATATTAACATCTTCTATGTCTCAAATCTTTGAAAACTTCTACATCTTCAAGTTCAATTTCTCATAAAGCCCAACCCAAGTCCCTTCATTTATTTTCTTCCCTGATATGGAATGCAATTGAGTACTTACGTTGTTGATTTCGATTTCCATCATGGTTTTCCTTTTATGTACCAATCAAATGGAACTTTTGAAAATGTTTTATAACTATATTGAATTTTTCATAGTTTGTCTATGCAAATCTTGAGATAAAATACACCCATTTCTAGAGACAAGAAAAGCACAAATTTCAAGGGAGGTCATTATACTAGTTTGTACGGAAAACAAGAACGGCTTAGCAGTTCAAGTTCTCTAAAGTATGGGATTCCCATGGCCATGCCTTTATAGCTTGCCAGGTAGGCAATTCTGATAACAAATGTGTTAAAATGGGAATTTGAGGGAAAGCCATCTTATTTGGCTGATTTTCTGGACATTCAGAAATCTTTTGAGTGGAGTGGCCATTGAGACCCACTTTTTTGCTGAGGCCTAATCTAGTATTTGGAGCATAGCAGTTGGAGATAATGTCAGAATCCCTTGCCAAATGTATTGGTCTACAAGTCCTCCAGTGAACTTTCATTCAAGTTCTAGTAAAGTTATTTTCTGCTGTATCACACATATATGAATGGGCATCACCCCCTGGTTCATGGCTATCAGCTGACACATGCTCTTCCAAGACATGTTCATGTGATGAGTAACTTCTAGTAGTTATTTCCTGTTGTATCACACATATATAAATGGTCATCAACCCCCGGTTCATGGTCATCAGCAGACACAAATGCTCTTCAAAGACATGATGGTAGTAATCACAAAAAGATTATACAACATTCATGGCCAAGGCTATCTGGAGAGAAGTGTCAGTAATAACATAATTGCTTCTAGTTTATGTAACAAAAGCTCTAATTGAGAACCTTCCCAGGATCGGTTGACAGAAAAGCACATAGATCAATTGGTTCTTCTGTTACTGGTGCCACTTGTCTTGTCACAAGAGAAATTCCCGTCAATTTAACTGAGAGCTTCACACATTTTCGAGACCAGGTAGCTGGATGCCACCTCCCACAATTGTTTTGCAGAATTTTTAATGTTGGGACCAAGAATATACTGATAGCAGATTTTTTAATATTTGGAATTAGAATATACTGATAGATTTGGTACAAGACTAGACTTTGCTTCTCTTGTAAACCTTTGGTCATAATTCACTTTTGCATGCTTCCAGTGTCAGCCAAACATGGATAATCCATTTTCTTTTCATTGTTGCACGTTGCTTGCACTGCTGTGCACATGCATCAAAAGAAGCATGGACATTAACTTAACTGCAGTCACTGGACTCCACTGACTGGCTGAGAAACTGAAATTGCATTCTGTGGTTCCTGAATAAACATAAAGCAGACAATATCTAAAGATAGTGTAATGTTTATTCAATGTTTGTCATTTTCATGTTGGAGCTATAAAATATCATTCCAGGTAAGGGAGTGTGATCTGTTGCAAACGGATAGTCCCACAGAACATTGTCCTAGTTGATTTTGGGGACCGTAGTTTACACTTAAAGAAAATTTTCAGACTCATTTTAGCTATCTACAGGATCCAAATGGTGGGGGACTCTGCAGGGATGTTCTTGATCACCATATAGCCTGTGTGTAGCTAAAGGGCATCTTCTATACTAGGTCCATTCAACCTGCTAACTAGCAAAGTTTTTTTTCCATCTTTTCCCTTTTCTAGTACTTATTCACAGTGTCAATAACATTAGGTGAATAGGCATAGCTTTTTAGTGGAGTCTGTTTTTCACCCTCCTTTATACGAGGAAAACGAGGAAGAAGTGCTCATTCAAATAAAATTAAGCAAACCCTTGAATTGTGTACCTTAGAAGCACAATGGGAATAGAGGGAGCAAGGGTAGAGAGACCCTACCAGGGTTCGCTTCCTCAAATGGCCAGCGCACTCCAGCAAAGAGGCCGTTGCATTGGTTGAGCCGCCATGGATGTTAATGTGAGGCTGGATGAACACCCAACAAGGTAAACAGTCCCCCACCTCTTGATAGGTGGTGGAGGCTCTTGCATTGGTTGAGCCGCCATGGCTGTTAATGTGAGGCTGGATGAACACCCAACAAGGGAAACAGTCCCCCACCTCTTGATAGGTGGTGGATGCTCGCCACTGTAGTATAAGGAAGCATTATCAAAAACAAAACAAAAAGAGGTTTACCAGACTGAATTGTCTCGTCTTATGTTGAGAGAAACACACCCACCGAGGTTTTTGCTAATAGAAAAGCATTCCGTGCCCTTACTAGTCATACTAAAGGTTGTGAATGTCTGGGCTTTGCAACAAACAACCCTACTAAAATTTTACGTCTCCAGAGAAGGGCTCAAAAAATAATAAGTTTAGTTTGTACGTTTTTTAACTGCCTGTACCTATTTTGTTCACAGTCATTCAGATGATAAGGTTCAACTGGTAGAGGCCTTCAAACGGGAAGAAGATCCTCTTCCTTCCGAATTTGATCTACACTTTCAACTCCATTTATATCAGACCTAATTTTAAGAAACCAGAGCTTTCTTCATACAATAGTCTAAGTGCTTCCAGAAACATACCCTGAGGAGCTTCACCACTGAAAACAAACTTCCTCGTGAGGTATACACATTTGAGCCAAAATTGTCCGAGACTTGCACCCAGCTTTAATGTTTTTGATACCTATGTCCTACAAGATAGGGCACAGCATAACCCCAGTGGACGGCTTAACACTCTGTCAACCTGAACAGTGCACCAACACCCCATTGGTGGTTGGAACTTGGGAATCTTCATGTCCAATGGCCACACAATTTTGGGTAAAATGGGAAATAAAATACCCAAACAGCATTCATTACATTAACCACAGAAGTTTCCCCAATTTGGCTTCTGTGCAGACGGGGAGTTATCAATTGACTAATATCAGAGGGTAAAACGGCATGCAGTTATTCAAATTTGATTCAATCTTTTTATTTTCTAAAATCCACTTTCCATAAACTCAAAATCCAGAACCATTAATCACAAAGCAAGTTATACCAAATTCAGAAAGCTTTATAAAGAAAGTAACTAGCAAAACCAAAACGTATATATATAATCAGAAGAGACCGAAAGCTTGGATAAACACCATGCCTGCAGCCTCCATGATGTCATCCAACTCGCTGATGCCATTCTCCAATGTGGGATCATCGAGTAGTTTAAAGTTTAATAGGTAGAGATGTTATAGTAATGTTAAATAATATTTAGTTAAAAAAAAAATCAATTGATGTGTATATATTAATTAAATTTATTTAGTAAATTATAATTTTATGTTAAAGATTTTTCTATAAATAAAAATGGGAGAATCAATAAAGTTAGTTCATGAATTGTTGAATGGAAAGTAATAAAATACACATTTTTTTCTCTCTATTTATATATAGATATATATGAGTGTTTAAATACTTGGATTTTTTCATAGAAAGAAAGAAGAAAGAAATTATTTTAATGTCCACAAGGCTAAAGATAGTCTATACGACAAATTACTTCTTCATATGTTTGATGTATTCGGCCATTTTTCTGTGAAGCTTCAAAATAAATGCTCCTAGCTTCTCGACAAACCCCTTGCTAAATACATTATCCTAAGAGCTAGCTGCAGCATATCTGCATTACTTTCCCTGTTGTCTTTGAAGGCCTCACATTCTAAAATGAAATGTTTTTATGTTTCCACTTTTCTGGAAGAACAAAAAATGCATACTCTTTCCTCCCACACTTCCTTTGGCCTTTTCTAATGCCCTATTTCACAACGGAGTTGATGAGAATTAGTTCTTAACTGAGCAATAAGAATTTTGGCTCTCCAAGAGATATTGGCCTCTATGTATGCTTTTGGTTGATGACTATGAGTGGGATTAAACACTTCAATACAATAATTTTTCTTTCTTCCTAGCTCCTTATCCCAAGTACGCTTGTGAAACTTTTCCATAACAAAAGCTTTTATCTCTTTGTTGTTTATGGGACACACTTTCAAACAAATACCCTATTTACTAAACCATTTGTTATTTTGTTGCATCCAAGTTTTTTTGCTTTTGCACAATCTATCATTAAAGACAACCTTAGGCCATCTACCCTCTTCCATTTGCTCAAATTTTTTTAAATACCTTATGACTTGCACCATAGCAATTGCTTCAATAGGAGTAGTACCTGTTTCACTTAACAAGATATCATAAGGAACTGCACTTTTAATCTTAAATTTGTTTGTAATCAAACGCTTCTGAATTTTCTCAATTTGTCTCCACTGCATGTCGGATATATTGTTGGCCCATAGTTCACAACCATAGAGAATCATCGGAATCACTAGAAGCCCAAAAAGAGTTTGAGTGGTTTTCCAGTCCCATAACTCTACCTCTCTACACCTATTTTGAAAAACATAAAATGCTTTCCAACCCCCCAAAGTTCTTTTCTTTCTACAACCATTCCAGCTTAGATCTTTGTTGAAGTCAATTCTGAGGTATTTGTAATCTGCAACTTCTTCTAGAATGTTGCCTTCAAAGTAGAACTTATGTTGGTTATGTTTTCTTTTCTTAGAGAAGACCATTGCTTTCGTTTTGTTGATATTGACTTACATCCCCACACTTCTACAAAAATACTCAAGGGATAATAAGTGCTCTTGCAAACCAAGAGCCGATTTAGTAATCAGAGTAAGGTCATTTGCATACAAAAGAAGCCTTATAACAAACTTTCCCAAATAGAAACCTCACCCCCTTGCGAATTTAACCACTCCTCAAGCTTGTCGATATATAAACCAAAAAGGGTAGGAGACAGTGGACAACCTTGCTTGACCCCGATATCGCTTCCAAAACTTTCAGAAATGCTTGATGAAGTTCTAATTTGACTTTCACCTCTTCATACATCCTATGCGCAGTTGCTCTCAAATGTTTAGGAACCCTAAGTTCCTTCATTATGTGCTAAAGCTTATCCCTAGGAACCGATTCAAACGCTTTTCTGAAATCAACAAAGCAACAAAAGACTTCTTCCTTTTTCTCCCAAACTTTTTCAATGATGTGCCTGAAAGTTATACAATGATCAAATGTGGAATGTTTAGGTCTAAAACCTGCTTGCCCTTTAGCAAGCTTATCTCTTTCGTCTGCCCACTTGCTAATTTTGTTTTCTAGCATGCTTCCAAATAGCTTTGCAAACAAAGGGTTTATCATGATGGTCCTATAATTGGAGGGATTATTGACGTCGCCGCTCTTGAAAAGAGGTATTGCCAGACTAGTTGTCCAATCTGTGAGGAGCCCTTGTTGTATGATGTTGTTGAAGATTTTCGTAATGTGAGGTGCAAGAATCTTTGAGCCCCACTTTAGATATTTTGCTTGGAGTTCAACTAAATCTTTTAAATTTTTTAGAGGTTATAAATTGTGGTGAAAAGTCTATTAATTCTGAATGTCCAAAATGCAATATCTGTGTTAATTATTTTAAGATTTCTTATAGAGTGTGTGATGTTTAAAACTTAAGAAAATATTGATGTTAAAATATTAATAGATATTATTTTTATGGTAGTTTGTGTTGTTAAACACTGAGTTAATAATAAAAAATATGAATTCTTATTATTATTTTAAAAAAATAATAATAAATCTAAAATTTGAAATTAAATAAATAAAAGGTATTTTTTTCAATACAAATTATTATTTATTTTATTAAAACTAACTAAATAAATTTTAAAATAAAATAATACAATATTATAATTATTCAAATATTAATAATTTATATTAAAAAACATTACAATAGTTATAATTTAATATAAATCAATTAGATCGAAATTAATCTCAAACCTATTAATTTTTTGGTGTAAACTTTTCTTAATTTTGATATTTAAAGAAAGATTTGTTTTTTTCTAAAAATTTGATTTCTTTTTTTTTTCGCAAGGAAAAATCGTAATTTTCATTGATTTAGTTGAAAATTATATGTTGTAGATGCTAGAAACATATGTTCTATGAGCAGTCAGAGCCATTATCTGAGATGTTCTATCCAAAAAATATATTCATCCCAAGGTTGGGAGACTGTTAAATAATTACATATGATATGTTCTTATAAAAATATAAACATGAGATGTACAGAGCAAAAAGATTAAATACATCAAAAATTCAGATAAGACAATAAAATCAGGCCCTGTTGGCCCCATTCTGTTGTTGATCCTTATATGGCCGATGGTAGTAGCTGAAGTAGTCTTGATCTGACTGTTCTTGTATCAACCAATGTCCCCGTGGCTGGTGCGAGGCCTCTTTGGATAGTTGATCAAAAATTTGATTGTGTTCCCTGTATATATGATGACAAGAGATATAGTCAAAATATGTTTTCAACATCATAGTTTCATCCAAAATATGCCTCATTCGGCCCCCCATCTTGCATTCTTCAATGACTTGAAGGAGATCATTTCCCAATACATCGAAAAAAGCAAGATAAAATTCAATCGTCCAACAATCTGATCCAGGTCTTTTGCCCTTCTTAAACCATTTAAGTGTGCCTTCCATTTCCCCCAAAGTAACAAGCAAATCAAGGTCCTCAGCCACTTCTTGATTAACAAACCTAGGGAAAAATCCAACCACCTTTATGATCTCTGCGAGATTGGCATCCTATGAAGCTCTGAATAGCCGACTAAAGTGAGAAGCACATAGGGAAGCCAATTGGTGGAAGGACTTTACCTGTTGGCCAGCATCATCCACAAGATGCCAAATGGTGTTGGTAACCCGTCATCCATTTGCAAAACAATGGTAAAACTTTGTATTATCATCTCCCGTCTGTAGCCAAATAGCACGACTCCAGAGTCTCCAGGTTTCCTCTCTATCCTTCAAAATTCTGTTTCGGTCCACTTTTATTTTGATAAGTCGTTCTTTAGCTTCAATGGTGACAAATCCACGACCATCCCTGTCCACCAGATTAGCACGTTCCACTTCAATGTCTTTTAGAGTCTGATCATCCTTGTTTCTTTTTTTCCTGGCCCAATAAATGGATTTTTGCTTGAGATAGAGCTTCTTTTTGGCAAAAGCTTCATAAACAGATTGACCGGGTGTAAGAGGGTGGGCCTTCCAATAATCAATGACCATTTTCATGTAACCCTCATCTTTGAGCCAGGTGGAATTGAATTTGAAGGGGGCTTTAGGCTTATGATGAGCACAAGCAAATTCTAGGTAAATGGGCGAGTGATCAGACAATCCACCAGATCCCACCCATTGTCGATATAAAGAAAGGTGGTCCAAAAGAGGGTCCTTGACAAGGAATCTGTCCAACCTTCTGGAAAGCAAAGCATCACCAGTCCTCTGATTATGCCAGGTAAGTTGCAACTATGCGATGGGAATATTAGAAAGATGATAACCCTCCAACAGAGAGCTGATATGATCAGATAGAGGGTCAAGTTGTGCATTGTGTCCCCAGGATTCCGCATGGCCAATAGAGAAATTAAGGTCACCCCCAAGGATGATATTGTCAGCTTGCATATATGAATGATTTAGGAGCTTGTTCAAGAAATGAGACAGGTTGATGCAAGGACCATATACATTGATAAGTCTTGGCTCCTTCCCAAATTCAAAGGAAAAAATATCAGCGCTAATGATACCCTCCCCACCCCAAGCATTCAACAGTTTGATAACCTGAGGATTGAATCCCAAAGCCAAGCCTCCAGATCTCCCGCGAACATCCAACGCATTAAAATGCCATCCCGGGATGAGGGCCTCAAGGGTGGGGATGATCAAAGTACAAGGAGCAAGTGTTTCCTAAATAAAAATGATGTCCACCATCTTTGTCTCAATCAAACGTCGAAAGGCTAGTTTCTTTGCGGGACTAGCCAACCCACGACAATTGAAGGATATCCACTTCATGGGGGACCAGGGGGAGGAGAGGTCAATGCTCTAAGGACATTTTCAATAGGAGGTTGTCAACCATGAGCCACGTCTAATCCCACCTAGAATATAGCCTAGGACATATTAGAGTGTCAGCCCTGAGGGGTTTTTAGGGGGGGACCAATACTGGATGCCACAATGATCACCTAGAGAAGACCTGGTAAGAACGAAAGTTTATAATGGTGACTCCGACTAGAGTCAATGGAAGGCTTAGATGATGGACGAATCCAGGGCATCAGTATAGAAGGGGGTGGATAAATATAGGCAGAGAGGGATCCAGAGAGCACAAAATAAAGGGGGGGGGGGGGGGGTAAATGCAGTTGCAATAGTGCAATGCGAAATGGATATATTGTGAAATCAATCAAATAAAAAAGCATAATTAAGAGAGGGTGCAGTGGAAGAAATACACACATTAGAGATAGTTGTTTCCACAGCCGCACGAGATCCGGTAACACGCGGGGATGGGGGACGAACAGTCTTCGTGCAAGCTCCACGGTTTGGCTAAGAGACATTAATGGTCATCAGCCTGAGCAGGATGCTTGCCCCACATGTTAGTAGGCTTTTCTTCTGTAGCATGATCTGGCCAAGCCACCGAAGCAGAGTTGGATGCAAGAAGAGGACAATCCTTGTATAAGTGCCCAATTTTGTGGCATTGCCGACAATGATAGGGCACCCCCTCATAATCAAGCATTTGTATTCGACATGTATTTCTCCAGCGAATCTGCAGGTTCTCCTCTAACCCCTCTCTTGTGTCCAAATGCATCAGAATGCGCGTCATAGCCATGTTCCCAATAATAATATAGGATTTGTCATAATCCAAGCAGGTACCCAAAGCATTTCCAATTCTCTTTAAGACATCTTCTGACCAAAAGTGAAGCAGTAATCTAGGCAGTCAAACCAAAATAGGACCAGCCCCCAAATGTTCACGCTTTGGATCAAAAAAAGGACTCTGTCTTTGAGAAAAACTGGAGCAAACTCAATATGCCAATACTTTGATAAGACCTAGGGGATGAATTGAGGGCGCTGAAACTAAAGTGCAAACCAGGCTTGTGAAAGAGTTACCACAGATGGTAATTCATTAAGCACCTGACCCCAAATTTCTAATATCCATTGTCGCAGACGTGCAATAGAATATGATCTTCCACGGACCCGCCCAACCAGTACCCGATCAGAGGTATCAAGCACATCACCCATATGGAGGTGAGAGAGATCTTCTTGGTCCCAACCTTGAATCCTTTGTACTTCTTTGCAGGCCTACCCAGCTTCCCAGGGGGGGAATAGCAGATGGAGTGGGAGGAGGACCAGTACCAGAACCCACCTGAGGACCCCCATCCAAATCTAGAAGTGGGAGATAGGTACGAACGAAATAGCCCGAGGTGGGAAGGTTTGAAATCAGGGGGAGAGGGACGGAAGATGATTAAAAAGAAGAAGGGGGGAAATGAGGGTCTTGTTTTGAAGTAAGGGGAGGAAAAAGGTTCCCAGTGGAGGGGAAAACAGGGGGCTCCGATGAGAATGAGGCAAAGGAGGGGCCCAGGCAGGTCGCTAGGAATTAGAGCAATGTTGGGGAGGGCGAGGAAAACTTTGTGTCGGGAGCGAAAAAGGCATCATCAGGAGTCCTAAAAGCTAGCAATGAGGATGTAGACGGATCGGTCGACGGGAGGAGTGATTGAGATGGGAGAGAAAAATAAGGATAATCTGGAACTGTATAAACCCTAGGATCATCGGCCAGTGACAAGGGAAGTTTTAGCAATATGTTGGTAGTGGTGACCGACAGTTGTGGGTGTGAGATAGTCCAAATGGGCATCGAAGCATATGGGTCCTCAGAATAATCGACCATCTCTTCCTCCATCCCAGCCGATAGCCCACGGGAGAAAAGCAACCCAGAAAAATGCGCTGACAGACAGATGCCCAGATGGTAATCGATGACCTTGATGCCATAATAACAGAAAAGAAAGCGACAGCAGGAGATGGGAGTTAATCAAGTGGGAAGTGTAGCAAACTAGCCCCAGTTACAGGCAGAAGGTAATCCTGAAGAGAGCGCGCCAGAACCAGCTCCTAGGGTTCGCAAGAGCTCCATCGCCCTCCTTTAGAGAAGTTGATTCTTCAACCATCCATGTAAACAAATTTGATTTCTTTTGATACTCATAATTTCGTATTAAAATTAAATCTAAATTGAATTTTAAAAAGTAAATTTCCATAATGATTTTTTTATTTATTAAGTAATTTATAAAATTAAATATTTAATTTTTGATATTATTTAGAATTGTTATTAATGAAATGTTACTTGAGTGATTAATAAAGTCTTGTTAATAATTAACTTAGATCCATCTTAACTCTGGATGTGGGATCAAATCTCTCAAGGTGTAAACTTCTTTTTTAAGTGCAAAATTTGATGAAAGGTTTGCACTTCTAGATATTTGATCCCTCTGATAGATCCAAAATTTAAATGGACCTAGATTAATTTAATATATATGTATGTATGTATAATATTTCTTCTTCGCGCTTTTAAATAGGTTATATTACATAAGAATATTATTGGCAAAACCATAGGTTGTCAAAACCTATAGCCCAAAAACCACCAACAACAAATTTTTTAAATAATTATTAATTTCTTTTTTATGTTTTATTTTATTTTTCTTTGTTTTTAATTTATTTATGTTAATGGAATTTTGACCTAGACAAAATGTTTAGATAGCAGGACATTACAACATTTCTTCCATATTGGGTTGGAGAGGGCCTCTCACAAAAAAGACTAAAACAAATGATTTGAAAAAAGAGGAAATGTTAAGCTTCCATGTGGAGCAAAATACAATGGTGGACTATATAAGTGGACTATAAAGTGTTATATGATTTCGAATACAAGTGTATGGTTGTTTTGAATATGTTTACTATGGTGAATTTTAGACACACACAAAGTGTTTGTATGGTTTCATATACAAGTGTATGGTTCTTTTGAATATGTTCGCTATGGTGAATTGTATATGTGTGGGGGGGTTTTTAAAGGTTTGGGGTAGAATGTTATGAAAGTAATTATGGTTGTTTTGTATTTTTTTTTACTTATGGTGAGTTGTAACAATCTTTGGTTTTTAACATTGTTGTAATTAATTATGTTATTATTATTTGTAGTATTGGTATGTTTTCATTGTAATAAATTAAATTGGATAATGAAATACAGTGTATATGTAATAATTTTTCATTAATGTAAATTTGTTGGATAATAAGCTAGAATGCAAACATTAATATGGACTATGATATCATGAGCGGGAACTGATAAAAAAAACTTATCCAAAGCTTTGTGCCAAAATTTAAATTTGAAATTGTTATCTTGCTTCCCTCTTGCCATCCCACAACTAATTGAATGAAACACTAGTTAGTTGAAGCCATCTCCTACAACAATTATGGGGGTTGGTTGGTGCTTGTTGAGTGATTTTATACTTCAATGGAAAACACGAGTGAGTACTCATCTTGAAAATTGGGAGTTGACCCACGAGTGGTGTGGGAGAATGGGAAAAAACATGTGGAGTATTCACCCACAAATTGATTGAGACATTAGGGAATTAGCAGGGGGATGCACGAGTGCCTAAAGCAACAAAATCACAAGTAGCATGTTGTCATTCTTGAGTGGAACGTTGGCTTAGGCCTTTTGAGTGAACAGACTATGTTTTGGGTGCCCAAACATGCCCAAAGTAGTGTTATTCACAGATTGTATCATTGCTTATGTGTGATGGGCTCACCATAAATGAACTTTGTTTGCCAAACACTTGTGGAAGAGCTCTAGAGCCTAGCTAGGAAAATGGGGTCTATGATGGTTGAGCATGATAAGAAAGAGGCATGGGAATTTCCAAGGGACTATAGAGCAATGAAGGGATTCTTGTGTTTACTTTATTAGCCAGTTTAGATGCATTTGGAGATTATGGAGACCTCAGGCTTAGTAGGCAGAGGATTTCTCTAGTTTTCTCATGTTGATGAAGGGGAGTTGCCTTCACCCAACCCAATTTATCGAAGAATTGATAGCGTTACCCATACAGTATCATGGCCCGGTTAGGGAGTGGTTAGTTGTAGAAAGCTTATTTGTAGTTGAACCTAGTTAGGTGGAAAAGGTTCTTTCCTAAATCAGTCACTAACTTGAAAGCTCAAATAAGTCTTGCCTATATTCATATGATAATTGCTCAATTGTACCTTGGTGATTGTGAATGAGAATTTGTGACTTTTTTGTATGAAATTTGAAATATGGTGTTGTGTGTGAATTTTTACATATATCTTCTATTATAAGTTAAGATCTTCATGCTTAAGAAGATTGTTATGTGAAAATTGTTCTCTCTTACTAATGGAGATCAAATATGTATGCCTACTAAAAGAACTGGTATGTGGATATGGGGAAAGATGTATGATGTATTAATTTGTTGCAGTGGCTACAACCACCCTCCAAAATTTTGCCTTAGCTTCGTTTTGGAGCCTCCCTACCAACCTTTCACTGCAGCATGTCTTGCCTTGTCAAGTACACAAGCTTCAATGATTTTCTAGCAGATTGCCAGCCTGTGCATCAGAGCTTGTTGCATCCCCCTCACAGGTTGTTTCTCTGGACATGGTCGAGCTGTAGACTGAGCATCTCCCTCAAGAAATTGTGCAATTCTGGGCAGCAGTTAGCTACTCTGCCCAGAAATTGTGCAATCCCTCTGGGCAACTAGCCCAGCTCCCTCCCAGAAATGCACATTTTTTCCTCCAAGCTGAGCAGACTATTGCATGTGCAGTTGAGTTAACCGGTTCCCTTTAGGACTGAGCAAAACTGACTTGAATGCATGGGATGCTTCTCCCAAGAAAGCATGCAAAGGCATCCCTTGATTTAGGGATCTACTTTTAGCAGTTGGAGGTTGTATGAAAGGATCATTTCATAAACCTCCCACCAAGTGTCACTCCTCCTAGATTTGTGGTATGCGCATCACATCTTTGAGTTTATCAAAAATCATGAATCGGATGTTGCACAACTCTTTCCTCGCGTCGACCTTGTAGCTCTGACATCCCACATTGCATCTAGGAGTCGTCGGCACATTTAGCTCAGTTGTCTTGGGATAAGCCTATTGTTCATGACTTGCGTTGTGTTTCTGTCTTCTTTTTTGTCTTTCACGTTGTGTGAGTGTTGTCTGCTTGATTTCAATGAGCGCTTGCTATCCTTTACATGCATACTATCTTGTACTAACATATTTTCAATTTTCGTTAACATCTCACTGTTGTCGCATGCATGAAACTGTTTTTGCATGCACGGTCATCGTTGCGGTGACTCGCTTCACACACATGCATGCTTTCCTATTTTTTGTATCCTGCACTTATTGTTTGCATGAATGACCATTCACTCTTGTTTGGACTCATCTCATCATGCATTCATACTTCTCATGTTTTCATTCACTGTCGGCTAGACTGGGCTGCTTTGGCCCGAACCATGCCTTGCCCGGCTAGCACTGCGCATTTCCGGAAGCGAAGGCTCTACCTTCCCTCCAAAAATTAAACAATTCTAGCCATGCACTGACCTACAAGCTTGCATTGCATAATTCTTGGAGGCAGTGTCCTGTTGGCCCCATAAACTGTGCAATGCAGTTTGCTGGTTGCATGTCATTGCTGACTAAAATTGCGCGTTCCGCAGTTTCAGTCCTTAGCAGGCCAGGCTAGACTATGCATTGTGCAGTTCCAACAGTCAGTCAGCCTCCTAATAGCCCTGACTATTCCTTGCGCAGTTCCAGCAGTCAGTCATCCTCATGACAATCCTGACTGTGCCTTGCGCAGTTTTGGCAGTCAGTCTCCCGACCTCCCGGCGGAAATTGCGCAACTTTCACGATCAATCACATAGGTATGTTGCAAGTCAGTCCTCAAGTTTGTTTTGGTTTTCGACTGATAGATTGCTTGCCATGAGTGTTGTTATGTCTCCAGGAATCACAGGTGTTCATCTGTCTCTCAACAACACAAGTACAACGGCTTCCAGGAGAAGAGAGTCAAAGACATTGTTAAGAGCACAACTGGGGATGCAATCGATCAAGTGTCTATGAACTTGCTTATCCAAGAATACATCAAGTTGTTCATGGACAAGGATATCAAGATCAATGACAACGATGTCACAACGAGTAGCACCATCAGCAGCAGCAGAAGGCAACACACCTCTACGCAACAAATGCAATATGAAGGTCGTTAACAACATAGAGGCAGAGCAAAGCTGCAAGTTCAAAGCAGATCCACTCATGACGAGAGCAGCTTTGGAGATTGAGGATATGAGGTGACGACATGACATGAAGGTTGCGCGAAGGTAGAGAACAGAACAGAGAAGGAGTTGCAGGTGCTGAAGCAACAACTAAAGGAAGAGCAAGATCTACATAGATGAGAGAATGAGTTGCAGTGGGAACAGGTATAGCAGGGGGCGCAACATGCACTCACAAATGAAACTGTGCCCGTACAAGTTATAGATCCATCCCAGCAGTTGGCACAGAGCAGACAAGGTGAGCATTGTTGTTGATCACATGCAAGGGAATATAGTAGCATGTATGTCATTGTGCTCACACATGTGATCCTACCCATTCAGCACACTCACCAAGGCAAAGAAAAGAATCAAGTCTAACTGGAGCTAAACATGTACTCCAACAAGTTGATGCGCACGACCACCAGTAATTGCTTGGAGAGTAGCGTAGACACTATGAATCAACATGTTTTCGTCCGGGTTGCACCAAGATGACCATGCGCATACTATCAAACGAGTTAGACAAGGAAGCCATATCGGTGCAACCGGATGCAACGAAAGTAAGAGTTTGCTTCGGCAAGATGTCACCATTGAGTGCACAGACACCATCACGGACAACCAAGCTTGGCATCAGCTCACCACCTTTGACCATCAAAAGCATGTCAAAGAGTTGGTCTCACCACAATGGTCCGAGTGCCAGTGATGTCTTGCATGGCTTGCTCAAGCCATTTTGTCTCACATGGGCACATGTGCATTGTAATGTAACGTCTTGTCAAGTGGAAGTTCAAGTGTCGATAGTTGGATGTAACAGTCATAGAGTAGATGAAGAGTCATGAGGGTAGATGAACTGTCACAAAGGGGAATGTCAAGGGCCACCCCACCCTTTGTTATAGATAGTCCCTCATAACTCTTTGTAAAGTCTTTCGGTCAGCCAAGCTTCCGATAGGACTATCTTAGAGAGAGCTTGGACAGTATTGTAATGAGCCTTGGCTTCTCCACTGCACAAAGCTAGTATATCTCTTTAGAGGAGTAGGTAGTTGTGGCTGTAACGTTCCGTTGTCGAAACTAGTGGTTGGGCATGGATGAATTGCATGACTGGAACTTACACTTCTTAATATAACAAAGCCAACAAGTTTCATGCATATGTTGTATTATATTCTATGCTATCCAATTTACTATAAATGATATATATATTTGTTTGCTTACGCATGCATGTATGGACTATTCTGTATAAATATATATGAATCTTTCTTAAATGTGTCATTCGTTTAACCATCACTTTGGATTGCTCACTAACTTGCTTTCCAACTTGTGGTGCATCTTCGCTCGTGTGTTCCCTTCCAAGCCACGTACTATTACATGTTTCCAAGGCGCACACTCATCTCATCCTCAATGTGTTAGAACCTCTCATGCACCTTCCTTGACTTACTGCAGTTGTCAAGCCCTTGCTACCAACAGGGGCATCTTACTTGCCTCTATGTGAAATCGCGGTCAAGGCATTACAGTACAACCCACTACTGGGACACCTACACCAAACGGTCTGAGGTCTAATTGGGACTTCTTATTGGGGAGATCCCCTGCATGTTGGCGGGTCCAGCGCCGTCAACATTTATGGTGCTAGAAGGAGGGCCAAATGACAAGTTGAGCCCTCATCACCTGTTTTGAACCTTTGCATATCTATCATGGAGTCTTGCACTCTCCTCCCTCCAAGATGTTTTTCGCATGTCGAATTTGTTACCATCACGAGGAATTTTTTCGATCTCTTGTCCACATACATGTATGATGGTGAAGGCGAAGTGGCCTCGCTTGAGTTCTTCCATGACTTCCTTGCCTTGCTTCACGAGGACGAAGGATGTTCTGACGAACAGGCCAGTTTGTTGCTTGCATACACACTTCGTGAATCTCCACATCGGTGGTTTTGCAGCCTACTCGCTGACAACATGCACTCACTTGAGCACTTTTGTGATTTCATTGAAGACACTTTTTATCACTTTGATCCAGAACATATTGACCAAAAATTGCTACAACAACGGAAGGCTCCACATGAATCGCCTATGGATTTTTGGCAGCGCTTCTGTGATTTGCAGTTTCAATCTCCGAAAAGTCAGATGAAATTTCCTTATCTTTGGGATAGATTCGAGTATTGTCTTAAGAAATCTTCTCATCCCAAGAAGAAGTTCAAGCTCAAGCCCCGCTCAGCATACTTCGGTGATGGAGCTGCGCAATCATAGACGAACATGGTCGTTGTCACAAGTGACTGTCCATCGTCCTCTCATCAAACAATTCCACCATCACAGAATGATGTGGGAGAGAATGAACACACATATGTTGAGCCATCACGTCCTCCCGATATCACTCCTTTTGATTTTTGCACAAACTTGGTTGTGAGTCCCATATCTCGTCAGATGTATTTTGTACCTGAACCTTCATCTTCGTATTTTGGTCATCATTTGGATGACACTATCTTGTGTTCTTCCATTCCGGACTCTACACTTGTTTTGAATGAGGATCGATCTATCGACAAGTTGGTGGTGCACAACCAACATGCGCTGGCATTCATGAAGAGAATGATGGGGAGATTGAACATCCACCAGTAGCAGAGGACCATCCCTATCTATCTGTCCCCCCTTTGTTTTTTCCAGACATCCTTGATGATCATGCCATCCCTGATTTTTCATGTGTATCTCCATCCATGGATGCACCCACTGTTGATCATTTGTAGGACACACCATATGTCAACCCATCATCTGACAATGAAGAGGACCAATCATTCATTGAAAATCCACTTGATCTTTCATCTAATTTTTCCAGAAATGCAGAGGGTGAACATCCTTGCTTCTCGTCTACCCCTCTGTGTGATTCATAAAATCATGAGGATGCTGACCAACATCCTGAATTTTCTGATCTTGGTTGTCATGATCTCTTTACCTAATCATCAAATCACTATGTTGATTCACTCATTGTTAATGCGTATAAGCCACTGGTCTATGATGATCCATCTGTCAACAAAGTTGAAATCCTGCAAACTGTCGAGGCACTTCAACCCAAGCTAATGGTTATGTCAAGCCCTCATTGTCCTGAGGTTGGTTTCACTTCTAATCAGGAAATTGTTTAAACACCCGAGGCTCCTCATCACTCATCTGTATTCACTGAAGAACAATCCAACACTTAGATTTCACTTCCTCCACTCAAACTACATGATCCCATCGCTCAGGCATTGGAGGAATCTTACATAGCAAGCACACTTGCGCAACGTAAGTGGTCTACCTTTCTCACGTTTGATTGCATGTCACAGTCAAGGGAATGCATACACTCAACATGAGCACACAATGTAGCACAACACCATGGCAAGTCCACAGAGTGCATGTCATGCACTTTCACTCATTTTTGTTCTGTGGACACTTGTAAGCTTGGAGTGTGTTTGTCTTCATTGTTGTATCTTTCTGGTTCGCACAACTAGGTTTCTCGCAGGCCAAGCCTTCACCAACATGGGTCAACCAATGCGTTGATGGCTACACTAGAAATATCACTACGCACCATTAGCTTAGGAGTAGGAGTAGTGTTTGCTTTCAGTTTGCTTGCTTTCTTCTTTTGCATGTTTGTTTGTCTACTTGCTTATTTGCTTAATCACTTTGTTTTCGCATTTACTTCTGCTTCTGCTTTGCTTTGTTGTTTGTTTTCTTGTTTTGTGTTTGTAGGTTAGTTTTGCATGAAACTATGCATGACTCTTGCAACGAGCTAGGTAAAAGTACAAGAGGCCTTGTACAACTATCACTACTTGGTTATTTATCATCCTGTCTCTGTATGAAGAACTTGTTACTTTTAGTCCATGATACGTCTATGGAAAATACAGACTATTTGAAGTGAACCTTGGTGAAAACACAATGCTTGCGCGCTAACTAGTGTCACCTACTCTAGTCGGTTGTTTTTGGGTTAACCCTTGTCAGCTCGGTCAAGTAGAATAAGGTGAGGGGGAAAACCTTAACAGAAACATCAAAGGTATATAATAAACTACTTCTCTAAAGGAACAACCTCTTCTACTCTCAATAAGTCGGCATCCCTCTTCCGACTCTGAAATGAATAAGTGTTGTGTACCATTATGAAAAAATAAAAATAAAAATGAAAAGTGAAAAATGAAAAAATAAGAGATGAATAAGGTGAAAGAACAGAAAGGCTTCCTATGCAAAGAGGTGATGAAAGTAACTCCATCGAGGTACTAACCAGGCTCACTGGCAGTGGAGCGATGCTTGTGTTCCTGCGTGACTCCGCCGGGGTACTGTTCAGGCCTGTTGGTAGCGGAGCAACACTAGAGATGAAACTAAGACTCTAACGACCATGCTGCTTGTGCACCAATATACTCCTCAACCCTAATTGAAACAACTGTGTTGACTTGGCTTGGAATGTGTGTCAATTGACCAAGAGCTTGGAAGATGCTACATCTTATAATCAAGCAAGTGTGGAAACAAAGATGAACTGAGAACTAAACATTACTTCCGGAGGTGTTAGACTTGCTTTTCATGAACAAGGTCCATTCAGAGAGCTGGAGTTCTACCAGTGTGTCGCCAAGTGTTGTAGCGGCTACAGCCACCCTCCAAAATTTTTCCTTAGCTTCGTTTTGGAGCCTCCCTACCAACCTTTCACAACAACATGTCTTGCCTTGTCAAGTACACAAGCTTCAGTGATTTTCTAGTAGATTTCCAGCCTGTACATTAGAGCTTGTTGCATCCCCCTCACGAGCTATTTCTCTGGACTTGGTCCAGCTGTAGGTTGAGCAGCTCCCTCAAGAAATTGTGCAATTTTGGAGGGGAACCATCCTTCCCTCCAGAAATTGCGCAATTTTGTCTAGCAGCCTGCTAGGCTCTAGAATTGCGCAAATCTGCCTGTCACTGTTCACTGGAAAAATTGCGCAATTCCTCCCAGCAGGACTGCTCAGCCCAGAAATTACAGTATTTTGGGCAGCAGTCAGCTGCTCTGCCCAGAAATTGTGCAATCCCTCTGGGTAACCAACCCATATCCCTCCTAGAAATGTGCATTCTTTTCTCCTAGCTGAGCAGACTGTTACATGTGTAGTTGAGTTGATCGGTTCCCTCTGAGACTGAGAAAAACTAATTTACATGCATAGGCTACTTCTCCCAAGGAACATGTAAAGGCATCCCTTGATTCAGGGATCTACTTTTAACAGCTGGAGGTTGCATGCAAGGATCATTTCAGAAACCTCCCACCAAGTGTTTCTCCTCCTAGATTTGTGGCATGCGTGTCACATCTTCGATTTGACCAAAACTCATGAACGGAACGCTGCAGAGCTCTTTCCTTGCATTGACCTTGCAACTCTGACATCCCACATTACATCTAGGAGTCGTCGACACATTCAACTCAGTTGTCTTGGGGTAAGCTTGTTGTTCATGACTTGCACTGTGTTTCGGTCTCTTTTTGTGTTTCGCATTGTGTGAGTGTTGTCTACTTGATTTAAATGAGCGCTTGTTGTCATTTACATGCATACTAGCTTGTACTAGCACCATTTCAATTTTTGTTAACATCTCAGTGTTGTCGCATGCATGAAACTATTTTTGCATGCACGGTCACCGTTGCGGCGACTCGCTTCACACACATGCATGCTTTCTCGTTTTTTGAATCCTGCACTTGTTGTTTGCATGAATGACCATTCACTCTTGTTTGCGCTCATCTCATCATGCATTCATACTTCTCATGTTTTCAATCATCGTTGGTTATACTGAGCCGCCTTGGTCCGAACCGTGCCTTGCCCGGCCAACGCTGCGCATTTCCGGAAGCGAAGGCTCTGCCTTCCCTCCAAAAATTGTGCAAGTCTAGCCATGCATTGACCTCCAAGCTTGAATTGTGCAATTCTTGGAGGTAGTGTCCTATTGGCCCTAGAAACTGTGCAATGCAGTTTGTCAGTTACATGTCACTGTTGACTGAAATTGTACATTGTGCAGTTTTAGTCCTCAGCAGGCCAGGCTAGACTGCGCATTGCATAGTTCCAGCAGTTAGTCAGCCTCCTGATAGCCCTTACTATGCCCTGCACAGTTTTGGCAGTCAGTCCCCCGACCTCCTAACAGAAATTGCACAAATTTCACGATCAATCACACAAGTATGTTGCAAGTCAATCCTCAAGTTTGTTTTGGTTTTCGACTGACATATTTCTTGCCATGAGTGTTTCTATGTCTCCAGGCATCACAGGTCTTCATCTATCTCTCAACAACACAAGTACAACGGATTCCAGGAGAGCAAAGTCAAAGAAATTGTTAAGAGTGCAACCGGGGATGTAGTTGATCAAGTGTCTATGAACTTACCTATCCACGAAGACTTTAAGTTGTTCATGGACAAGGATATCAAGATCAATGACAATGACATCACAATGAGCAGCAACATCAGCAGCAACAAAAGGCAACACACTTGCGGACAACGAATGCAAGAGGAAGGTTGTTGACAACATAGAGGCAGAGAAAAGCTGCAAGTTCAAAGAAGATCCACTCACGACGAGAGCATCTTTGGAGATTGAGGCTATGAGGTGATGGCGCGACATGAAGGTCACACGAAGGCAGAGAAAGGAACATAGAAGGAGTTGCAGGTGTTGAAGTAGCAACTCAAGGAAGAGCAGGAGCTGCATAGACAAGAGAATGAGTTGCAGTGGGAACATGTATAATAGGGGGCACAACATGCACTCACGGATGAAACTACGCCCGTACAAGTTATAGATGCATCCCAGCAGCTGGCACAAAGTAGACAAGGTGAGTAGTGTTGTTGATCGCATGCAAGGGAATGCAACAACATGCATGTCATTATGTGCACACATGCGATCCCACCCATTCGGCACACTCATCAAGGCGAAGACAAGAAGCAAGTATGACTAGAGCTGAACATGTACTCCGACAAGTTGATGCACATGGCCACCAGCACATGCTTGGAGAGTAGCGTAGACACTATGCATCAACATGATGTCGGTCCAGTCACACTAGGACGACCATGCACATGCTATTAGACGAGCTGGATAGGGGAGCCATATCAGTGCACCTGGATGCAACAAAGGCAAGTGTTCACTTCACCAAGATGTCACCATTGAGTGCACAAACACCATCATGCACAACCAAGCTTGGCATCAGCTCACCACCTTCGACCATCACAAGCATGTCAAAGAGTTGGTCTCACCACAACAGTCTGAGTGTCAGTGATGTCTTGCATGGCTTGCTCAAGCCATTTTGTCTCACATGAGTACATGTGCATTGTAATGTAACGTCTTGTCAAGTGGAATTTCAAGTGTCGATAGTTGGATGTAACAGTCATAGAGTAGATGAAGAGTCATGAGGCTAGATGAACTGTCACAAAGGGAAATTTCAAGGGCCACCCCACCCTTTGCTATAAATAGTCCCTCATAACTCTTTGTAAAGGCTTTTGGTCAACCAAGTTTCCGATAGGACTATCTTAGAGAGAGATTGGACAGTATTTTAACGAGCCTTGGCTTCTCCACTGCGTAGAGCTAGTATATCTCTTTGGAGGAGCAGGCGGTTGTGCCTGTAACGTTTTGCTGTCGGAACTAGTGGTTGGACATGGATGTATTGTATGACCGGAACTTACACTTATTAATATAATAGAGCGAGTACATTTCATGCATATGTTGTATTGTATTCTATGCTATCTGGTTTACTCTAAATGATATATATATTTGTTTGCTTACGCATGCATGTATGGACTATTCTGTATAAGTATGTATGGATCTTTTTGAAATGTGTTTTTTGTTTAACCATCACTTTGGATTACTCGCTAACTTGCTTTCCAACTTGTGATGCATCTTCGCTCGTGTGTTCCCTTCCAAGCCGCGTACTATTACATGTTTCCAAGGGGCACACTCATCTCACCCTCAGTGTGTTAGAACCTCTCATGCACCTTCCTTGACTTATTGCAGTTGTCACACCCTTGCTACCAGCATGGACATCTTACTTGCCTCTGTACGAAATCACGGTCAAGGCATTATCATACGACCCACTGCTGTGACTCCTACACCGAACGGTCTGAGGTCTAATTGGGACTTCTTACCGGGGAGATCCCCTGACATGTTGGCGGGTCTAGCACCATCAACATAATTGTAATGTGTAATCCCGTGATATTATAATTAACACCCTTTGTGAGAAATTCTCTTGATGGGAACCAATCTTAATGCTCCATTCTCCTTGAACTTTAGTGGGAATTCTTGAATAAGGGCCATCTTTCTCTGAATTCTAATAGTGGCTACATCGTGTTAATAAGAAACTGGGGGCTTGTGTTTTGTACATACAAGCAAGCCCTTCACCCTTCTCCCTAATTAGAAACTGCTTTTTCCATGGTTGACATCCTTAAACTTACATGGAAGTCTCTAATGAACTTGTCTTCATAGAACATTTGAAACAAGTCCCAAGTATATTCATTTGAGAAATACTTTCCCTTTATGAAGACTTGCAGTGGAATGATGTCCAGAAGCAAGATTCCCATGGTTGGTACCTCAAGTTCCTTTCTTAGAACACAACCAATGTGAATGGCTCTGATTGATTGGGGAAATATGTCAAGCATAAGGGGGATTTATTAATTCTCCTAACTATGTTCCCTTAATTTTCATATGTACTATTAAAGAAGAAATGTTATGAAATTTGAAATTTCCTCCTTCCACATGTGGAGTAGCTAACATTATGTACTTTCCTTCATGGTTATACTCCACATTATATGATGTACTTCTTCTAGTAGAGTTCAAGCCATTCTTAGTCATAAATCAAGGATTATCATTTGTAGATTATGGATATCTAGCCCATTAGGTTCCTCAAAAGAGGTATTTAACATGAGGATGAGACATAGCTACTGATAATTTGAATTTTGAACCTATTGGTAATGTAGAAAAGAGGATTAGTGGGTGTAAAAGTATCCATTGAAGAATATAGATTCCATAGCTTTCCCCAATTAGTTGTGGAGTCCAATCCTCATCCCCAAGGTTTGGAACACAATATTGGACAATGTATATAGCTCTTAGATTGAATTTAAGAGTACCACATGTAGTGAGACACCAATTTGTTTGTTGTGGCCATGGTTTAAGCATGAGATATTGTTAAAAACTTGGCATTGTTAAGCATAAAATCCCCTTATTATGCCCTAGATATTGAGTTATTACGTTTCTAGTGTTATATTAGTAGGTCAACTAGAACCTTTCATTATGCCCTTTCATTATAATTGTAACCATTATCTCTTGTATGTTTGTATGTTTGTATTATAAGAGACCTTATTATGCCCTAGATATTGAGTTATCACATTTCTAGTGTTATATTAGTAGGTTGGATATAACCTTTCATTGTATGCTTTAATTATAATTGTAACCTTTGTTTGTTATGTGTATGTATGTATGCATGCATGTATGTATATATAAGGAGACTTGGTTAGAGGATTACCTCTTCTTGTCTTGTGTAATGAATTTACTGTAAAGAGAGGTTTCCCCCTCGAAGTGGATTGTATTAATAGACTTCTTATCATTTTTAAGGTACCTGGTTTATAACATTTAGTATCTAAGCCTATGATCCTAAGGCTTTGCTCCTTCAATTAATACATCTTGGAAAAAAAAATTATAACTTCGTTTGGGATGTTTTAGACAATGAAATTTTGGGAACATCGAGGAGAGATATCAAGCTATAAGTGGTGAAATTTTCAAGTTCTAATTCACTATAATTTTAGAGATATAGCCTATGGAATATAGGGTTTGTGACTAATCTTAAAATCTATTTTAAATAAGACATCTTGAAATTGTTTAAATAACTTATTTACTAGGAAGTCTTATACATTGAAATTTTGTGGAGACAAAGGATATATGTGGAATATAAGGTATGTGACTAGTCGTGAAATTAGTTTTAAAAGAGATATCTTGGACTTTTGCTATAGCTTTTCTGAATGAAGTTTCAGACTCAATTTTTTTCAAAATTTTTAGATGACATAACTAGCTACATGTGGAAAAAAAATTCATATTTTAACTCATTATACTATAAGAGATATATCTTTTGGAAGTTGGGGTTTTGAATGATCCTCAAACTAGTCTTAAACAAGTCATTTTGGCACTTTTTCTATAACATTTTTCAATGAAATTTTATACTATGAATTTTCAGGAGTTTAAGAAATTATATCAGGGTGCTACGCGTCAAAATTTCAGGCTTAGAAAGGCTCAAATACCTTAGATATCTCAAGATAAAGGTCAACCATCCATGCAATATCCAAATTAAGGTTTTAAAGGTACATACCTTACAAGTACCATAACCCTTGATTGGAAGATTCATTTTTGGGTGATTAAAAATTGTGATAAAGATGAGTACTACAAGAAATACTACTCCTCATAAAAGCTCAAACATGATATCCAAAAATAATGAAGACCTAAAATACAGGTTCTCCAATTAGCAAACCAAGTCAATGAAATGGTCGTAGTAAGTTGAATCAAGTGAATTTATCACTTTCTTGGGAATTTCTTAAAAAGGAAATGGAAAATAAGATGAATAAGAAAATGGATGCAAATAAAGAAGAAATCCAAAATCTGTCGATCCCATGGAAAATATTTTCTCAAAGAGGCTTCATAAAAGGGATATGGAGATCCAAGTAAATAATGAAAATAAGGAGAAAAATTGTGTTGGGACTTAGTCAAATATATGGATTATTTTATCACAACTTGAGAGAACAAACATTGAATCATAGAATCGTGATCATTCATTTCTCCAGTGTTTGCGATATCAAAGGTTAAGTGAGCACTAAGAAACTACTTCATTTTGAAGATCAATATGAGGAAGTTTGATGGTAAAGATAAAATAACATGGATATTTCAAATGCAGTAGTACTTTGATCTACACCAAGTGTTAGCATTATAAGAGGTATAAATTGCATCCTTTGTTTAACAAGATCAATTTGTATGGTATCAATGGCTTTGTGAAAGGAAAAAAGGTTTTATTGTATCTTGTCCATTTTTACAAAGGGATCAATAGCACATTATGGGGATATTAAGTGCAATACCTTCTTTAGTCAATTGGTAAATCTTAAGAAAAAAGTTACAATTATAGAGAACATTCAACAATTCTAAGAGTTGAGTCTTAGGGTAAAGAACATTCTATAGGATATTTGTTAGACCTCTTTATGGGAACTTTATAAGAGAGCATCCAACATGAGTCATGTCCCTTTGAGCATGAATCCTTAAAGCATGTTTTAGCATGGTAAAGAAAATTGGAAGTAAAAACTTGGATACTAGAAGAGTGGTCACTAACAACCATAGAGAACATCATGCTCCCTCTCCTCGCCTCACTAAATCGACAATGTTGACACCTTACCAAAAGGATGAAAGAAGAGAAAACAAACTATGTTTTAATCCTGATTGTACGTATAGTAAGGGGCATGAATGTGATTAAAAGAAAATATTCTACATAGATTGTAAAGAGGGAGAAGATTAAAAATTGGATTCACTGCAAGATATGCAGCTATAAGGGACTACTCAACACTATCTCGTTAGGTATTGGTTGGCATCATTACTCCACAAACCCTCAAGATAGAAGGATACAAAAGTTAAAAAAGGTACCAATGTTGATTGATTCAAGTAGTACCCATCACTTCACCAATTACAAATTAGAGAAACTTCTTAATTGCTTTGTATTTCTAGCACTAGAATTTCAAATAATGATTGAGATGGAGGTATCATAAATTGTTTAGGGAAGTGCTATAACATTAAGCTAAATATGGGGGAGTATTTATTAGATAGCCACATGATTGCAATCCAAATGGTTGGTATTGATGTTTTAGTAGGGGTGTAATGGTTAAAATAGTTGGGAATACTGGCCCATAATTTTCAATATTTTTTCATGAGATTTTCCTTAGAAGGCAAGGAAAATGAGCTTAGAGGTATCCAAGGGAAACCCTATAAAGTGATAATCTTTAACAACACGACAAAATAACTAAAAAATGGACACCATTGTGTAGTTGCACAAGTGTTCTCATTAGATGTTCAATAATCTATATGCTCTACTCCAATGGAGCTCCAAAAAGTTATCAATATTCATCCAAGGTATTTAGAGAGATGCCTAAGGGACTTCCACGTACTTGAATAATGACATGTTATTCATTTGCAACCTAGAAGTATACCACCTAACATTACTTCTTACATGTATTCAAGTGCATGAAAGAGTGATATTGAGTGTTTGTTTCAAGAAATGTTAGAGACTGACGTCATTCAACCTAAACAAAGTGCTTTCTCTTCACTAATGGTGTTGGCTACAAAAAATGATGGTCTATGGTATGTGTCTAGATTATAGAGAGCTCAAAAAATGACCATCAAAGATAAGTTTCCTATTCTTGTCATTAATGAATTATTAGACGAATTAAGTGAAGCAATTTTCTTTACTAAGTTGGATCTCCATTCCCAAAACAACCTTCAAAACACATGAAGATCATTATGAGTCTCTTGCTATGCCATTTGAACTCATTGTTGCACCTTCAACATTTCAAAGCTTGATGAATTATATCTACAAACCATTCCTTAAAATTGTGTGTTATTACCTTTAGATGGTATACTAATCTATATCCAATCTTAAGAAGAGCATGTACAATATGTTCACAAGGTCTTGAAACTATTCGAAGAGCAACAACTATATGCAAAACCTTCCAAGTGTGCCTTGGGGGTTCAAGAAATGGAGTACTTTGGTTATATTGTATCTCATGAAGGTGTCAAAATGGACATTAACAAAATTAAAGCTACAATAGAATGGGAAGTCCTTAAAAGTTTGAAGAAACTTAGAGGATTCTTAGGATTAATTGGCTATTATCCTAAGTTTGTCAAGAAATATGGTAAATAGTAGCACCTCTACAACATTATTAAAGAAGGATTTCTTTTTTTAATACTGGGCCTGCATAAGGCCAGTTATTGCCTATATTTAGAAAACATATCAAAATGCTTGGAAAAGCAACAACATAATGTAACTCTTTCATAATCTAATGAAATAATATGTTGATGGTTTTTTTTAAAAGAAGAAATCATTTTCTGATACTCAAGAAGCAACCACAACCTTTAAAGAGTTCAAAGAGGTTATGTGTACAACTCTTATCCTAACCACACCTCACTTCACAAAAATATTTTTTGTGGAGTCTGATTCCTTAGGCCATGGCATTGGTGCAATTTTAATACAAGAAATAAGGCCCTTTGCATTTGAAAACAAACAACTTAAAGGAAAGAACTTGCTCGAACCCATTTATGAAAAATAAATGTTGGCCATATTACATGTGGTTAAAAATTGGCACCCTTACCTAATAGGAATACACTTCGAAGTAAAAACAAATCAAGAGAGTTTGAAGTACTTATTGGAGCAATGGCTATAATCAAAAGAGCAACAAAAATGTGTTACAAAGATGCTTGGTTATGACTTTGAAATTATCTACAAAAAAGGAAAACATAATATGGTGGGATGCACTTTTAAGGAAAGAAGATGAAGCATAAATTTACTATGTTCTATTTCTATTCTGCAATTTGAATGGTTGGAAGAAGCAAGGACATAATGGGAGTAAAAATAAAAATGTATGCAAGATCATTCAACAACTACAAGATGACCGAAGGGCATTAGATAAATTTGTGTGGAAGAATGATCTATTATTGTATCAAGATCACTTGTATTTATGTAAGAATTCCCAACTCGAACAAACGTTCCTTTGGGATTTGCACACTTATCCTATAGGAGGACATTTAAGGTTCTTGAAAACTTACCATAGGATCAAGAAGGACAATTTCTAGGAAGGTCTTAAAGTTGATGTTCAAAATTTTGTGGTTGAATGTGTGCTCTGCCAACAAAATAAGAGAGAGATCAAGAACCCAGGTCTCCTACAACCATTAGTTATACCAAGTCAAAAATGGGAAGAAGTTTCAATGGACTTTATTACATGTTCACTCAAATTTGAAGGAAAGAATGTCATTATGGTAATATTTGATCGAATGATAAAGAATGCCCACTTTTTATCTTTCTCATCCTTTTAAAGGAAGTACAATGGTAGCAACATTCATGTAAACAATCCAAAGGCTACATGGAATCCTAAAGAGTTTTGTAAGTGACAAATATCCAAGGTTTATAGGAAATGTTTGGATTGGATTATTTTCTTTTTAGGTACTCAATTGGCTCACAACTCATCTTACCATCCTCAATCCAATGAGAAAATTAAAAATGTTTATAGGGATATCTTTGTTACTTTGTATCTGATAAAGAAACAAATTGGTCAAATGTTTTCCCTTGGTAGAATGACAGTACAACACATTCTTCCACATTTTATAAAAAATGTCTCCATTTACGGAACTCTATGGGTATCATCCTCCATCCATCACATCACCTTGAAAGGGACTATAAAGGTTCAAGTAGTAGAAGAAACATAGGGAACCAACAATAGGTCCTCAAACCAATGAAAAACACTTGGTTATAGCTAGGATGAAACGACAAGCAGATCAACATTGTAGTGAAAATTAATTTGAAATGGGTAATTGGGTATTGTTGAAGCCATAACTAGATAAATAGATGTCCCCTAAGAAAAAAAAAGGACAACAAATAGCACCCAAGTGTCATGATCCCTATACAATGTTGCAGAGGATGGGAAGTATGACTTACAAATGGAGTTGCCTCCATCTTCATTTTTACATCAAATTCCATGTTTCTTACTTAAATAAGGCTATAGGTGACAATATCCCAGTTCAAACTATTAAATTGGAGATTAATGAAGAATGTAAATCATACTAGAACTAGAAATAATCCTTGAAATAAGGATTAAATAGTCGTGAAATCGAGGAATTACTAAGTCTTTATCAAAGGAAAGAACCTACTAGTGGAAGAGGCAACATGGGAAGATGAATTCTTCATGCAAAAACATCTATAGTTAGTTATTATATTTGTAACCTTTGTATCCTATATTTATACTGAGACCTAGTTTGAGGATCATCTCATCTTGTCTTGTGTATTGAATTCATTGTAAAAATAGGTTTCCCCCTTGAATTTCATTGTCTTTATTGACTTCTTATCATTTTTAAGAGACATGGTTCATAACAATTGAAGTCTCCAATACAAGTGTGGTTGAGCAGTGAAATGAATGGGACCCTGGAATGTGATTATATTATGCCCAAAATTTCTCCCTGGTATTAACATCATGTAACCACCCCCTCCCACATTTACCCACTTTCACTGACCTACTATGGTAAACATGAGACGAAGAGTTACTATGACATGACCCAACCTCCAAGCTCCATTTATGGAAGTGGGGCTGACAAAATGACAACTCACACATCCCTCAGAGCTACATGACACTTAGGGGCCAAAGGACGACCCCAAGTGACCAAACCTTGAGTTGGGGATCTCTTTCATTTGCCCACAACTACATGCACAAGACTACCTCCATGCGGTTATAGCCCAAAATATCCATCTCATAGGGTGCGGTCCCGAGATCTGAGCCACTTTTCCAGGCCAACCTCCACACCACTACCCAGAACTGCCTGTAACTTCTCGTAATGATAAATGACATAACAAAAAAGATACAAAAATTGAACAAGAACTGATCTAAAGACATGCTTAGTACATAACAAACATTTCATCAAACACATGGAAAACATGTAAGCTACAAGTCATGAATGCATATCTGATCATGATAGTCTCAGATTCACCTAAGAATTGCCAAGAAAGTCCTATTCCTTCCCCACATAGTTTCAACAACACTTATTAGTTAGTGGTCGAAAATTACTAACACCAACTAGATCGATATCTATCCAAGTTGTTTAGGGATCCAGGAACTAGTAACCCAACTCTCAACCTTTCAGGGCTCTAGAGTGTTTGTCCAATGCGACTCTAGGGACTAGTAATTCAACCCACCAAGGGCTCATAGTTTTTGTCACAACCTAGGCTCCAGGACTAGTAACTCAACCCAAACCATTCTAGGTCTTCCAAAGCATTTGTTCTGACCCACAACCATAAGGAAGATGAGCACCAACCAGAAAACAATCAAGTGGAAAAAACCACAACACCATGGCTATATAGAAAAATGGTAAGGCATGACTAAAACCGCTACCAATCTAGGCAAATATCCATGCCAATGACAACACATAACTAGAACATCACATGCATGCATAAGTCAACAAGGAAATCACACACGCAACCTATTACCTCCAAAGAAATCTAGTTGTAGTTGATGATCCAACTACTCCCTTGCACTTTCCTGCTTTCTTTTTCCATATTTCTCCAATCCAAGTGAATGATAAAGTGCTCCAAGAATTCTCCAAGATTTCTCTAAGTGTGCAAGAGTGTGAGAGAATCAGAGAATCAGAGAAAGCTCCAAGACTAAAGTGGTAAAAGGTTAACCAACAAAAGTTGTGAATTGATCCTCAAAAGCCTTTTTATCATTGAGCCCTTTATTTTCTTCATTTTCCTTTATTTTCCCTTCAATTTTCCTCTCATGTAAATATGTGTCTCTTCACCTTCGTTTTCTCCTATATTCCTTTATTTCATAAATAAAATTCCAATTATTGCCACTTCACCTTTGTCAATTTCCATAGCCATTAATTAATCACTAGTGTTACCCATCACTATGTTTTTCCCAACATTTAGCTTGGAATACATGTCCCATGACCTCGGTCTTATTTTATTTACATTAAAAATCAACCAAGGGTTGTTACACATTACCTCCCCTACCATCATCATTTTGAACCTGACCTCAAATACGTTGGAAAGTGTTTCCCTTTTTCTTTAGTGTAGATTTCTCCTTGCCAACACCTATAATTAACCAAACATTTGTTGTTGATCAACCGATCACAAATTCGAAGCTTCATTCTATGTAGGAGTCAACGTCCGAGTCTCTCCTTTCCCATCAACAGATTAGGTAGGGGTCGAGTGGAAAAGTTCATATGTTGGGGCCGAGGGTTAATTGTAATGCTTTTGTCATCATCCTAAATGGACTTCCTTGCGTCATCACAATCGTTGAAGGGGTTTCCTTGCATTTTGGTGTTTGGTAATTTAATTCTCTTTAAATTACTTGCATAAATTATCGACCAGGGCTAGTAAGTTGATGAAGTGTAAGTGCACTATATGTGCTAGAATTCCTTGGTTATTCACACCTCTAAATTAAACTGAGTTATCGAAATATAGATTATAAATTAAGTTATTGGAATATGCATGAGTAGAGAAATTATTCCTAGAAAATAAAATGATCACACTCTTTTATCAAAGGCTCCTTATGAAAAATCTCACACTCTACTTCAAAAGAAACTTTCACAATTCTCAATAAAAGCAAATCAATCCCACACCTATGAAAATTAATTGCACTAAAAATTATATCTTATTATGAAATCCACACAACTTATGAAAATCTTATAATTATAAATCAATCTCACACTTGTAAAATGAAATTTAACTCAGAAAAACACATACACGCACACACACACACACACACTCTCTCTCTCTCTCTCTTTTCTATATGTTTGAATTATGCTTTGAAAGAAACTCAACATGTTCTAAAGGAATCAACTTATCTATCATAATAACACACTCTTGCATGAAAAACAAAAATGAATTGAAAATATGTTCTCACTTGCTCAAAATCATAAATCACTCTTGCTGGAAATAAACCTGTAATCAAATCCTCTGTTTTTAAGAATTACAATTTTAATCTAAATCCAAACTCTTACTGTTGTTATCATTACTCACTAAACTCAATTCATGTGCTCCTGAATCAATAAATAAAATTCGTTAACAAGACAATCACATTGTTGTTATTTAACTCAAAAATCAACGAAAGGAAACGTTCTACAGGATGCATCGAGAAAATAAGCTTACAAAATGAAATAAGGAAATTCTACTTAGAAACATAAAAGAACCTTACTACTTGAGGGGGACCCCCACAAGTAGATGGCCACGAGATCCAATTGAACAATCAACCATGCATCAAAATAATATGGATTATTTAAAACTGAATTGAAAATAGAGTTTTAATTCTCATTGTCGCATAATAAAATCACTATGTTTATGTTTGCTCACGAAGCCTTTTTATAAAGGCCGTATCATTAAATGTTCAAAGCATCATGCCTAGCTTCGCTTAACAAAATACTAAAATTAACTATGAAAGATATCATAATGAAATTCGCTTACGATTTTCTATTAACAAAGAAAATCGTTAGGTCCGCATGGGGTAGCTCAAGTGGCAGTGGCCATGGAAATGAAGTCTCACCGAATCAGAAGTCTTGGGTTCAAATCTTGGGCTACCCTTCCCCCGTAGCGGGGTGTGTAATGGACATGAAAATCAAAGAGTCTTACCAAGCTTACAAAAAAACAAAGAAAATCGTTAGGCATACATATCGCTCCTCGCTCGCCTGTTATAGCTGATAGAGTTGACTTTTGCCTTTGACCACGTAATTGGAAGCTCCCTTTATCGATCTAGTTCATGAAGGTAGGAGGGAATCCTTGAGTGCATTGATTTCCACCTTTCCATATACTTCGCTCTCCAATTGTTACCTTAGAACCTATGAAACAATGGACTTAGCTGCAAAATCAGACATTAGTTGCAGAATGATCCCAATTTGGTAGTTAAAACAAATATTAGAAAAATAATAAAGAACATTATTAACTTATGAAATACAAGAGTTTCATATACCTTCCATGCTATAGATTCTATAATTTGTTGCCCATTGAGTGATTATGATGATAAAAAAGGAGTAAAGTAGGTGGAAAAAGGGTGTAAAAAAGAAGCAACTGTGAGGCTCAACATTTGGCATAATGGTAAAATAGTTTGGTCTTCCAGCCCTTAAGGCTAGAATAAATCTATATTTCTAATTTTTGGGTTGATTTTCCCCATTGCTGTTAGTATTTGGTTAAGAAGATGGTCAATGAGACCCCCAACATTTGGGTCAAAGTCTAAATGTATGTTTGGCATTGAAATTTGGTATCAACTTATGGTAGAGGAGATGGCGTGAAACTTTAACATTTAGGCCAATACTTTATAGTCTCAATGTCGATGACCTGCACCAAGGTCTCAGTCACCTTAATGATGGTACGCCTTTCACTTGTTGAGACTTGGGCCGATGGTCGATGGAAAAATGCCACTCATTATTTGCTCTGACATCCAAGGTAACTTTGAAATCAAATGATTTGCTTTGATACCTACAAGGACTCGATGCTCAATGATTTACTTCAATGTTAATCCCATCCTTTCTCAACATTTCAGGCTTGAGGTCCAAAGTCCCATTCCCTTTGACAATCAGTGGAAGATATTTAATACTAGGGCTTTTCTCATTTTAATTAGTTTTTCTACTATAAACACAAAGGAAGTGAATTTAAATTGGAAATGACTTGGATATAGAGACCATCATTACCTCAATTGGAATAAGATCTAAGCAAGAACGAAATCCATTGGGTTAATGTAGTTATCAATTCTTTGTATGTGTATGAATGGGGAAGAATTTATTGCATGTTTAGGTTTATTCATGGCATAAACTCTAAGAAATCTATGGTAAGTATGGTAAGGGAAACAACATGGTAAGTAGAATCACACAATAATATAAACTTAGAGTTGATGCATGAGGATTCAAATTCATCATCCATATTGGCAAAGTAAATACCTAATACCCCATAACTTGATCAAGAACAAGGTGGTGTAGGCATGTTACATGTGGTATTAGATCTTTGTGTTACAACACTTGGAGTTGCATGAACCCATGTTATGCTTATATATGCCCCATGCTAACCTTAAAACCACTTATTAAGCCCTATATATTGAGTGATTACATTTCTATTGTTATATTGTTATGTAGGATAAAACCTTTCATGGTCCCATTTGATTATAGTTGTACCCTTTGTCTTCTACACACACACACAAAGGAGATGTAGTCTTTGAATCATCAAATATTGCCTTGTACATTGAATTCATTATAAAAGGAGGTTTCTCCCTCTAGGAGGACTGCGAGCCTTATCATTTTTAAAGCACAATGTTCTTAAAATTTTGTATCAAAGCACACAAAAATAGGGTTTTGCTGCTTTGAATATGTCAATTTGGAACTCTCTCTCTCTCTCTCTCTCTCTCTCTCTCTCTCTCTCTCTCTCTCTCTCTCTCTATAATATATATATATATATATATATATATATATAATATATATATATATATATATATATAATATATATATATATTATATATATATATATATATAGATATATATATATTCTTGGAGGTTTCAAAGAAATGAAATTTTTACCATATTTAGGAGAAATCTTTAGAACATCTGGTTAAAATTTTAGATGTTGGTTTGTAGGAGATATGCTCTGAGGAAGTTAGGCTTCCTTAATGCTCTTGAAACAATTTCAAATAGGTGAGTTTGGGATTTTCGCTATAAATGCTTTATGGGACATTTCATATGGTGAAATTTGAATCATGTTGAAGAGAGATCTCGAGGAACATCCAATTAAAAATTTCAAATCTCGATTTTCTATACTTTTGAATATTTGCTTTGAGGAATCTGGGTTCCTAAATGCTCTTGAAATCAATTTCAAATGGGTTAGTTTGACATTTTCACCACAACTTTTTTTGTTGGGATATTTTAGCTGGTGAAATTTAGACCACATTGAGGTGAGATATTGGGGAACATCTAGTTGAAATTTCATAGTTTTCTTTGGCATACTTTTTGAGATATACTATGTGGAAGTTAGGGTTTCTTAACGATCCTGAAATCAGTTTCAAATAAGTTAATTGGGAATTTTTTCCATAACTTATTTTCTAGGACTTTCATATTATGAAATCTTCAAAGATCTTAGGATACATACAAAAGTGCCTCACGTAACAATTTTAAAAATATATTTGAAGAATTGGACATGTGGCATGGTATACAAGCTTTTTCATGGGAAAAGGCCAAAAATCCACAAGTTTTGGAAAAGCTACCATAGCTTTCAATGTGCACATCAAATTTTGGTCAAACCTGTGGAATTACAAAGAAGACATACCACGATATTACAAACAAAAATTTCATATTTAGAAGGGCTCAAATCTTATCAATACAAGAAGAAAAATATCATCCATTTAGATATTCTCCAAATTAAGTTTTTAAAAGTATGCAACTTACAAGTGACATTATTTTTTATTATAAAATCAATTTTTTTCCACTGTTTGAAAATTGTGGTATAGAGGAGTACTATTATTTTTTTCTCACACGACTTCAAAGAAATATCCAAAAGCTACTACACCAATTAAACCTCTTGAAGGCTCATCCAAGACTTATGAAGAAAGTGAAGACTTAGGATTTAGGTTCTCTCACTTAGCGAAGAAAGTTAATGAAATGGGTGGTTGTATGTTGAAAAAGGTGGATTTATTAGGTCCTTGAGAAAACATAAAAGAGAAACGATAAATGAAATGGAAAGAAGATGAATGAAAATAAGGAAAAAATAATGGATGAAATGGAAAAGAAGATGAATGAGCATAAGGAAGAAATACAAAAATCCATAGAAGAAGGACATACCATTCTATTAAAGGATCTCTCTAAAAAGGATATGGAGATCCAAGGAAATTATGAATATAAGGAGAAGCAAGGTGTTGAGACTTAATCACACACGAGTATTTTAGCACAATTGGAGAGAACAAATATTGAATCACATAACCATAATCATGAATTTTCAATCCATGATCCACATCATTAGTCCTTTAAGTTAGCACCGAGGAACTACTACATATTGATATGAGGGAGCTTGATCATAGCAATCCTATAATATGGATATTCTAGATGGAGCAATACTTTGATCTACCCCAAGTAGCAACCTTATGTAACAGTCTTGGGTCAAAGTTTCATGTAATAAAGGATAATGAAGGCAAAAAGGAGAAGACCAAGGTCATGGGACACGTATTCCAAGATGAATGTTGGGAAAATGCTAAAATGGGAAGACACTAAAGTGGACATCGCTTGTGGTTTATTAATGGCTATGGAAATTGGAAAAGGAATTGGAAAATGCATAGAGGCAAAAATTGGCATTTAATTATGAGAAATAATAAAAATAGGAGAAAAGGAAGGTGAAGAGACACAATATGCATGCAAGGGAAATTTGAGGAAAATGAAGAACTAGAGACATCAATGATAAAAAGGCATTAGAGAAGCAATTCACAACTTTTGGACACAACTTTTGTCAGTTTTGGCTTTGAATCAGTTTCAGAAAGAGAGAGAGGAGAAAGCAAGCAAGCAAGCAAAGGAAAGAAAAAGGAAAGCAAAGGACAAGCAGAGGAAAGCAAAGGAAAAGCAGAGGAAAACAAGGGAGCACAAGGGGAAATTTGGATCAACAACTTCAATAAGAGGATTTGCAAGTAACACGTTGTATGTGTGATTTCCTAGTTGAGGTGCGAATGCATGGGACATGCATTTGTTTATTTGCTTCGTTTGTTGTCATTTGCATGGGGTTTTCCTAGTTTGACAGTGGTTTCAGCCTTGCCTTGCCATTACCTTGATAGGCATGGTGTGATGGGATTCATTCTTAGTTGAACTTTGGATTGCCAGAAGGTTTTTTTGAATTAGGGGAGGTGGTCTCAAGAAAATTCCTAAGGGTTTGAGGCAGAGATGATTTTCTCGGGAAGCCCTCAACAGGTGGGTGGAGACAAGAAAATTCACAAGTATGGTGAATGAATTCTAAGGCATCCAAGCTTGGTTTGGTTTTGTGATCTGAGGGCTGGTTTAGGTGAGATCACAGTAGCTTGAGGTTGGAGGCGGTTTAACCTCCGAAGTCTTTTTTTTGGTTATGTCTTGGTTTATCCCATGATATCCCACATTCATGCTTGGAATATGGCATAGGGGTGATTGGCTGAAAGAAAGATTTGGTTCAGCCCAATCTATGGTCAGGTGGTATGTGGAAGTCCCTAACTTGGTTGGCTTTTGCATATGTAACGATGAGATATTTTCCTAATGTTATTAATGAGTACATGTACTTGTTATTATGTTGATTTTATGGTAGATTGTCATGGTTCCTATTCTGGTTATATGTTGGTTATAAGCATGGTTCTATGATGTTCTCTAATTATGGCTCTCATTCATGGTTCTGTAATTTATTGAATGATTGATGAATGTTGTTATGAAACCGACTCACAAAAAGATAGAAAAGATAGATGAACGCCTTAGAAATAAGCCTCTTCAAGGGGGAAACCTCCTTTACGTTACACAAATGAACAATTCTTCAATGATACAAATGACAAGACCTCCTTTCTATATATAGGAGTCTAAGGGATCATAATATAATCAGAGCTGACATAACAATAATAATGTAAGGGCACAATAATAACAATACTAGGCTTCTATGGGGCACAATAGTAACAATATGGGGACTACATGGGTACAACAATATAATAAGGGGGGTGTAATAATAACAATAAGGGGTTACACTAGTAGTATAGGGGCCTAACATGCTCGTCTCCTTCAAAAAGTGTTGTCCTCAATGCTTGAGTAGTTCTTGATGCTTTTGTATAAAATTCTTGTCCTCCCATGTGGAATCTTTAGCGGGTAAGTTCTTCCACTTGATGAGATACTCTAAAATTGATTGATTTCGTAGCTGTCAGGTTCTTGCTTCTGTGACTGCTCCAGGTTCCAATATGATTTTTCCTTCCTCTTCAAGTTGTGGCCATATTGTTTGAATTGGGATATTTTGTAACTTTTGAATGAGTGGCCATACTTCTTCGTCCTTTTTCCATTCATCCCTTCCTTCGTTTATCCAATTTGGTTGGATAATAGAAATAGCACAAAACAATGCTTCCACATCCTCATTGTTAGGCCCCTATACTACTAGTGTAACCCCTTATTGTTATTAGTACAACCCACTTATTATATTAATGTACCCACATAGTGCCCATATTGTTACTATTGTACCCCATATAAGCCCACTAATGTTAC
>APFE031657451.1:311951-326666 GCA_000404065.3 Pinus taeda | reverse complement strand
AGTAGTACACCATGTAGATCAAAATATTGCTCCATCTGAAGTATCCAATTTACCGGATCCTTGCCATCAAACTTCCTCATATTGCCTTTTCTTGATTTTAGGAGCTCGATATTGAAATGACTATTACTCTGTAATTTCAGTTCTTCCAATTCTGAAATTGCGACCTGCAGTAGCCCTCTTTGTCCTCTTTCCAATGCCACTAGTCTGATTCAAATTGGATTCTCCAAGGAAGAGTTATGCACAATCTCCCAAGATGGCCTGATTATATACCTTTTCAGAAGAACGAACTTGTATGAGGTGCCACGTGTCACTGCTTTGACTTTTGGGTCTAAAAAATATACACAGGAAACTACAGTCCATCCTCTTTCTGCAACTTCTTACGAAATTGTAATCTGATGCTCAAAACAAAAGTGATGACGATTTTCCCAAGGTCACCTGTTTAGAATTTAATCAGGAGTTTTCAAAAAGACCAACTTCCTCAGATCATATCTCTACAAATATAGTGCAAAAAGCTCTGAAATTTGGACTCGAGGTTCAACACTATTTCGTCTCAAATGGTTTTTTTTGTTCACTTCTGAAACGTCACAGAAAAATAGTTATAGTGAAAATGCGACGATGACCTATTTGGAGCAGCGAAACCCTAGAATCCAAAGCTCTCATACCAAATTTTATGAAACCAACTCATAAAAAGATAGAAAAGATAGATGAACGCCTTAGAAATAAGCCTCTTCGAGGGGGCAACCTCCTTTACATTACAAAAATGAACAATTCTTCGATGATACAAATGACAAGACCTCCTTTCTATATATAGGAGTCTAAGGGATCATAATATAATCAGAGCCGACATAACAATAATAATGTAAGAGCACAATAATAACAATACTGGGCTTCTATGGGGCAGAATAGTAACAATATGGGGACTACATGGGTACAACAATATAATAAGGGGGTTGTACTAATAACAATAAGGGGTTACACTAGTAGTATAGGGGCCTAACAAATGCATTGGCTAACATGTGTTATTGCAACTATCTTGAGATGGAATTAGACCTTCATGGTGATTCTCATATGAATTTCAGATCCTTATGATCAGATATGCATTCTTGACCTGTAGCTTCTATGTTTACCATATGTTTGACGAAATGTCTGTCATGGACTAGGCATGTTTAGGTCAAGTACTTTCTTGAGTTTTGTTTGGTTGGATATCTTGTTTATGTTTCTAGAAGGTTACAGGTAGTTATAAGCAATGCTCTGGAGGTTAGCCTGAAACGTGGTTCAGATCTCAGAACCACTAGCACAAAACTAGAGTTTTCGGGTCATAACCGCTTGGAAGAAGGCCTATGAGTGTGGTTATAGCCTCATAACCGCATGCATAGTGTGTCAAGGGTGTGGTTGGGGTGTCAATTTAGAGAAAAAGGGTCCCAACTCAGGGATTGATCACCTGAGGTGGCTATTTGGCTCTTGAGTGTTTTGTAGTCCCTAAGGGATGTCGGAAAGGTGTTAGTTTGTAGGCCCCACTTCCATCACTAGAACTTGGAGGTTGGGTCATGTTATAGTAGCACTCAGCTAATGTTTACCCTTGAGAGTTGTAAAAGTGCTTAAATGTGGGAGAGGGTGTTTACACCTTACAAAAGGTAAATATCGCATCCATGTTTGTAGAGCAAGACCAACATGTATGGTATCAATGTATTTGTTGAAGGAAAAAGGATTATGTTATATCTTGGTCCATTTTCATAGAGGAAGATAACATGTTATGGGGATATTAAGAGCAATACATTCTTTAGTCAATTGGTAAATATTCAAGAAAAAGATCTAGTTACAGTTTACATTTAACAATTTTAAAAGTTGGGTCTCAAGGTAAACAACATTCGAGAGTATTATTTTTTATACCTATTTATGGGAATTTTAAATGACAACACCCAACATGAGTTGTGTCTCTTTGAACCCTAATATCTAGAGCTTGCTTTTAGTTTGGCAAGGAAAGTTGAAAGTAAAATATGGGCACTGTAAAATTGGTCACTAATGACTATAGAGAAAATCATGCTTCCCCTCCTAAATCAACAACATTGACTCCTCAGCAAATGGATGCAAGAAGATCAAAGAGACTATGTTTCAAGTATGATATCAAGTATAGTAAGGAGCATGAATGCAATGAGAAGAAGTTATTCTACATAAGCTGTGAAGATGAAGAAGATGAAGAAGTGGAACTATCACAAGATTTGAGCTAGAAGAAACTACTCCAACAATATCTTGTCATGTATTGCACGACATTAGTACTCCACGTACCCTAAACATAGGAGGACATATCAAAACGAAAAAGGTAATCGTATTTATTGATTTAGGTAGTATCCATAACTTCATCATTTACAAATTGGGAAAAAATTAATTGCTTTGTATATCCAACAACAAAATTTCAAGTAATGATTGTAGATGGAGTTACCATAAACTATTTAGGGAAGTGCCATAGTATTAAGATGAATACCAGGGAGTATTTGTTGAATAGTCACATGATTGCAATCCAAATAGGTGGTGTTGATGTTGTATCAGGGGTCCAAAGGTTATAATCATTAGTAATAATGGCCCTTAATTTTCAAGATCTTTCTATAAAATTTCCCTTAAAAGGAAATGAAATTAAGCTTAGAGGTATCCAAGGGAAGCCCAATAAAGTGATAACCTCTAATGGAACGAAAAAACTACTCAAAAGTGGAAACCTAGGTGTAATTGCACAATTTTGTTCACTAAATGTTAAAAGGTTAATATCATCTATGTCATGGGATCTCCATAGTTTGTTTTTTAAACTAGAAAGAGAATTTTGCATTTATATGCAATTATGTGTCTAGATCGCAGCAAATACATAAGGAAGTACATAGTTATATCTTTAAAAAATAAATCTTGAGCCCTCTTATCTAGCAAAACTACAATTTTTTCCAGAGAGACTCCAAAATGAACAACAAAAATGAAGTTTTGTAGGTATATACCTTACAAAACTGAGCCACTAAAAAGAAAAATTTACATGTCATATTTTCATTGATTGATAATCCAATCCTTCATATTTGTGCAATGTCAATCCATTTAGCTCTAAGGAATAGGAGAGGGCTTGATTTGGCCATTGATTTTTAAATCTCCCAATCTTAATTTACATCCTTCATAAGCAAATACGTCTACAACTTTATTGAAATCATGAAGAACATGTAAATATTTTATTGAAGATAACCCTTCCACTACTTTCCTAATTATTTTCATAATAATTTATAAAAGAAAATCCCTCAAAGATGAGCCCTTCACTAAATGTTGATTAAGAAGGAGGGAGTCTTTCGAAACAGTGAGAGAAGCTACTTGATTTTCTTTAGCTAATTGAATCCCCTAGTAGAGGGCATAAGCTTCGCCTTGGTTGTTTTTCATGCATACTAAGACCCATGAATACTCTATAAATATAATTTCCTTGGGGCCATAGAAAACCGCTTCCCCTCCTACAACCCTTGGGATCTTCATAAAGTTATCAATAATCACTCCAAGGTATTTGGAGTAATTCCTAAGGGTCTTCCACCTGCTTGTGATTATGACTATGCTATTCATTTTCAACCTAGAAGTGTATCAGAGATAAATGAAGAAAAGAAAATCATACTAGAAGAATAAGTAATCCTTGAAACAATGATTAACTAAATAATAATCCAACAATTGTGGAGTACCTCATTAAATATGAGAACCTACTAGTGGAAGAGGTGACATGGGAAGATAATTTATTCATGCAAAACCACTAGTGTTTACTCGAGTGTTGAGGACAACACTCGATTAAAGCGGAGGGGCATGTTAATCCCTATATAAGCCCCATGTTAACCCTAAAACCCTTATTAAGCCCTAGATATTGAGTGATTACATTTTCATTGTTATCTTGTTATGTAGGCTAGATCCTTTCATGGTCCCATTTTATTATAATTATACCGTTTATCTCCTATATATATATATTAAGTCTTAGGATCATCAAATATTGTCGTACACATTGTATTCATTGTAAATGGAGGCTCCTCCTTAAAGAAGGTCTTCTTGGAAAATATTTTCCCTGCACGTTGTCTTGAAGCTAGCTATTGTTTCTATGATTAAATCTTTATAAACTAGTAAGAATACATTTTAGCATGATGATTTTCACAATATTCCATAAGCTCTCATCATCATAGCAATAATATATCTTATCTAATAAAGAATTATTCAAGTTTGGTAGATCAATATTGAATCATTGATATGGTTTTTCATCATGATCACCGTCGTAAAAAACAATTTAATGGGATGACCCATACCTGAACTTGACCGTTGGAATAACCTTTACAAGGTAATGGTAATAGGAATGATATCATTGTATGGATGTTTCTTTTACTAAACTTTGGTGTGTTTAAAGCCTTGTTTGAAGTAATAGAGTAGCACGAGTAATGAAGAGCCTTGTTTAATCACCCCCTTTCACATGATTTCCTATAAGAATAATCATATTTAATTACGGTGAACGAATTATTTTATTGACAAGTATATTTATGCTTTTACATGTCAACCTAAAGGGACACCCTCTTATGGAGAATAGATAGTATTTTTAATGAGAAAAATGTGCATGCTACAAAATTATTTATATATTAGTCTTCATGGACTAGCAATAATACCTATTATAGCCTTGGTAGTTTAAGACCTATGCATGTTAAGTGGGGAATTGCAATTGATTTAGATGATTCAGGTGGATAGCGGTGGCCACCAACCTATTCCACCGACTCAAAGTACAATTATCCATCTTGGCGATTTTTCTACAGTTTTTTTAGACCTAATCTTCCCAGACCATTTTGAGGCATTATATGGTGTTTTTTTCGATGTGGTAAGGATGCAAAAGATAACCATATGCTTTCATCCAAGCCTAATTCAAGTGTGTACTTATTGGCTAGACCTTTTCAACAGGTTACCAAGTGTTCCAAATGGAGATGGTCTGCAAAATTTATGACCCTAGGAAGTTGAAGTACCAACTAACCCCATCGGGACCAATTTGTTTTGGCATTTAATCTCCCAGGGTTAGAATTTTGGATGTTTAGGGTTTCCTTATTATTGCTTTAAGTTAAATAGGGCCTTTTGACCTCATTGTAAAGTGCTCTAGTGAATGCATGTAGCTATCACATTTCTTCTCAAAGATAAACTACTACCATTTGAGCATGTTTGTTTCATTCCACATTTTTGCAGTTTCAACACATTCCATTTATTAATAGAAGTCAAGATTTAACATATCTCTATGTTTTTATTATAAATCTATATACATGTGGATCATTAGATCATTATAAAAATGTTAATTCTTTTCACATATTGACCCTAAAGCTTGAAAAGAGATTGATGTCCCTTGTATTGATATTAGTATGGAAAATTGAATATAGTAAGGGGTAGGGAAGTAATGTGACAAATAGTACTTACAGGAACCTAATTATAATAGTATAATGCTTAGACTTCCGACATTATTTACAACAAGAGTAGGGTTTCAATCCAAGGCTTCTATGGGCTAATCACTAACTTTTCAAGGTTGATAATCTTATGCAAGCCTTATGATTAATTACCCCTGACAATGATTCATTGTTTCAACTTGAAGAAGACTAAATTGAAGTGACAAGTAAGTGAAGAATTTTAGCAAGTAAAAGACCTGGTTTATCACAATATGGAAGAAACTTCTTGCATCAAAGACGAGAAACTAAATGAAATGATGAACATGTAAATTTCCCTGGACTTGATAAAGACAATGAGAAACCTAAAGGTAATGTTTCATAGTTGTAGGGAAGACAATGAGAGACTCATTGTTGCACATGAAAAGCAAACAAAGTTGAAAGTTGTGCTATTGCAAAATTTGTCCAAGATATAGAAACATTTATAGTAGGGACCAACAACTAGAAATGTAGAGGAATCCTTCTAAGAAAGTGTAAAGCCCATATGAAATTTAGAAGCATGGGCTAACTACTATTAATGCAGGGAATTTTTTTCCATGAAGAGGCATTGTAGTGCAAAGCCAAAAAATAATAGTGAGGACTCCTTAATGGATTCCTCCAATGAAAGAGAAACTACCTTATAAGAGCTATCACGTAATGAAACTGAGTCTACTTCTTACAAGAAGAGGAAGAGGAAGAGGAAACACTCCAAGAATTCCTTTCTAAAAGGAATTTAAAGAGGCTAAACCACCTTCTAATGATGGTGAAATCAAGAAGGCTAAGGAAGCAAAAGCATGGCTTTTACGACTGAAGAAGTACTTTCAAGTACATAATTACCCTAGAAATATGAAAGCTAGAGTGGTGATAGTCAATTTGAATGGTAGGGATTTGATATGGTGGCAAGACCTAAAAAATGTCAAGGGGATAAATCAAAGAAAGTCGACATGGAGAAAAATTAAGAAATATTTCCAAAAGAGATTTGAGTTGCAAAGCTATTATGATAGAAAAATTAGAGAGTTCCACAAACTTAACTTTAGACAAACAACCATAGATGATTACAACAACAATTTAGTAGAACTATTGAGGTATGTGCAATATATCAAGAAAATGAAGATACACTGCTTTATTAGTGGGATACGAGGGTCCTATTAGGACCATATTGGGTTTGATGAACCCAAGATACTCGCGACACTATTTGGAACATTGAGCATTGCTATGAGTAGTCAAAGCATAGACCATAATTCCATAAGACTTGGAATAAGAAAAATAAATTAGGTTTAAAGAGGAAAGGATTAAAATCACACCATTATAAGGAACCTGAGAAGATTGTAAAGTTCAGTCATCCAACTACATTATGGAAATTTTGAGGTCTAAAATGGGTGTCAAAACAAAAATGTACAACCATAATCAACTTTGTAAGAACCAATTAGATTCAAGATGATGATTTCTACCATGGGGTTTTCACCATTTTTGGAGTAAAAAATGATTTTTTTTCAACTATATTTTCAAGTTATCGCCCTATGATTTTACTCAAATTCCAAACAGAAGCATTGTTGGATGCAAAATTTAAATCATCATCCAAGGAGTACCCATGTTGCATACTTTCAATGGATCATGCTACACGAAAAATGAGAAATACATGAAAAATATGATTGCGATCTAAGGTCCCTCAAAAGTATGCAACGTGGGTATTCCTTGGACGAGGAATTAAATTATGCATCCAACAAGTTCTCCCACTCGAAATTTGAGTAAAATAAAAAGGAGATAATTTGAAAATACGAGTTGAAAAAGTAATTTCTTCTTTTTTCCCTCTAAAATTTGATGATGTAATCTAAACTTATTTTATTATTTCCACTATTATTTTATAATATTTCTTAGGAGGCCCATTTTAAACCTGAAAATTTCTCTAATGACTAGTAGAAATATCCCACAAAGAGTGGAAATAATCTAGTCAAAGCCCCCAAAGAAAAGTCAAGAGATTATAATAAAGTACCTTGGAACTCTCTAGGTTGTGGGGAAGAACATATATTGTGATATTCTATCATGACCATGAAGATAATAGGATGGTTTACAATGTTCAAGAGGCTACTATTGTCAACGATGTAGCTAGAACTATCCCTCAAATCTATCGAGTTGTAAAAACCCAACAAGCTAACCACCAAATGTCGATGGTATAAATGGAAGATATGCTTGTGAAACAACCTATTTCAATTTTAATTAACCATATTTCTAACCTTGGTTATATTTCACTACAATTTGTTGAGGCATGTGTTTTTATAGAAAACCAAGAATAAGATATGATGGTTGGTTTAGCTAGACACTTGAACAAATAGGAAGGCAATTGAGATAATAGAAGCATGCCCATTTGAAATTAATGGTATGCACACAAGACAACATTGAACATATTTCCATAGTTGTCACATGATATGCTAATCATTATGGAACAAATAGAAGTGCATGAGGCCAAATTGGACTACTCCAATAAGACATTGGATCATGAGGATGATGAAGAGAATCCAAAAACAATCCAAGGAATTTCAAAGCCTGTATTAGTAATGCAACTTTCAACATTATAGCTAAAGAATTATTGTAGGAAAAGATGCCAATTGTATGCAATTTGTGTGCTGGAGTAAGTAGAAAATCAAGAATTCAAAATTGAGGACCATCTAGTACTATAGGAGTACAAGGATGTTTTTGTAGATGAAATACCAAGATTACCTCTTAAGATAGAAATTAAACTCACAATAGAGTTTATACTAGGAACAATGTTTATGTCCAAAGTTCCTTACGAGATGAGCACACTTGAGCTAGTGTAGTTGAAAATATAATTAAAGGAAATGTTAGGAAAGGGGTATATTAAGTCAAGCGTGTCCCCTTGGGCAGCACTAACATTGTTCATCAAGAAGAGAGATGGTACTATTAACCTATGCATTGACTATGGGAAATTGAACAAAATGACTATTAAGAACAAGTATCCATTTCCCATGATAGATGATCTCTTAATCAATTAAGAAGGACCACAATGTTTTCAAAAACAAAATTGAGATCTAGTTATCATCAAGTTTGGGTCAAGGATGAGGAAATCCGTACAACTCTATTTTGTACCAAGTATGGGAACTATGCATTTGTGGCAGTGCCATTTGGGATCACCGCTGCACCAACAACATTTATATTCCCAATGAACAATATTTTTGGTAAATACTGAGATAAATTTGGGTTGCTTTTTATTGATGATATCTTGATTTATTCAAAGACCTTGAAAGAGCATGAGGATCACCTCATGTTGGTATTATACGTACCAAGAGAACACTAGTTGTATGTTAAGTACAACAAGTGTGATTTATTTCATAAACAAATCCATTAGTTCATCAATGTGATTTCAAAAGAGAGAATTACAATACACCCTAAGAAGATTAACACAATCATGGATTGGCTTACTCCCTAGGATGTGTCAAAAGTGAGATATGGGGTTGGCCAAAAATGATGGAAGGTTTATCCAAGGACTTTCAAATATTGGCCATCTAATCAATTCATTGCAGAAAAAGGGTGTGAGGTTTGTATGGTTACCTAAATGTGGAGTGAGCTTTCAACAACTGAAGTGTCTTCTAACAAATACACCCATCTTTAAGATCAAAATCTAGATAAGGATTTTGTAGTTTGCATAGATGTTTTCAAGGAAGGACTTGGTGGAATTCTCATGCAGGATGGAGATGTGATTAGTTATAGACCTAGGAAGATAAATGGCCATGAAATGCACTATGCTACACATGACCTAGAGCTAGCAAGTATCATGTATGCTTTGAATTATAAAGACATTATTTGCTTGGGAGAATGTTTGTATTAATGACATGCCATAATGCGTTGAAGTATTTATTCGATTAGTCTCGGTAAAATTCCAAGAAATCTAGGTGGATCATTCTCTTTAGTGAGTTTGATTTTGAAATCTGACAGATCAAGGGAAAATAAAATTGAATACGAGATGCACTCAACTGGAGTGTGCAGACCATACACTTAGTAACAACTAATGTGCGTGAATAAAATATAAAGAACATAATTAGAGATGTGTTGTAGAATAGTGAAAGCTTCAAGCACGCAAAGGATAACTTGTTGATGTTCAAGGATAGCTTGTGCACACCATATTATGCATAATTAAATAGACTTGTTATGGGTGAACTCCATAATAGACCTTATTTGGCACATCTAGGTTATCAAAAAATGATAATTATAATAAGAAGGCTATATTATTTCCCTAAGATGATGAAAGGGATTAGAAATTATATTGCTAGATGTCTAGAATGTCAACAAGTTAATGTTGAGCATAGGCACCCAACATGATTGTTGTAGCCATTATAGATTCCATAATGGAAGTGGGGAATTTTATCCATTGATTTCATCATTAGATTACAAGGACAACAAAACAATATTATATATTCATGGTAGTGGTGGCTAAGTTGGTAAGGAAGCTCACATTTTTCCTATGAAATCCACCTACAAAGCAATTGATATTGTTAATATCCAAGAAGGAAATTTCTGATTGCATGGGATTCCAAAAGTAATCATATTTGATTATGATGCCAAATTTACCCCAAAATTTTGGAAGGCCTTCTTGATAGACTTCAAGTCATAATTGCTATTCAACATTGGTTGTCACCCTCAGACAGATGGGCATACAAAGAGTAAACACTATGTTAGAGGATATGTTGAGGATGTATGCTATACATTGGCCCAAGAAGTGGGAATATTACTTAACCTTGGTGGAATATTACTATAATAACGAATACTAGGAATCATTGAAAATGAGTCCCTTTGAGGTGTTATACAATATAAAATGTAGTATTCCAACCATTTGGAAAAATACAATGGATCATATTACACTTGGACCTAATATACTAAAAGAAATGGAATAAGAAGTGGCTAAGATCAAACAGAGTATGAAAATACCACAATATCGATGAAAGAGTCAAGTGCTGTCAAGAATAGGACTCACAAGAATTCAAAGTAGGAGATCATGCATATATCAAGATTAAGCCTAAAAGTAGTTATCTAAGAATGAATACCTTTGCCAAGTTGGCACCTCACTATTATGGACTATTCAAGACCCTAGAGAGTGTGGGATCAGTGGAATATAGGATTTCCCTACCTCCTATTGTTAAAGTACGCAATGTATTCATGGATCTTTGATTGAGAAATTTGTGCATGACTCTAACCACATGATTGATTAGACTATGATCCAAGTGGAACCCAAAGGAGAATTTGAATCAGAGCCTTAATTGAATAATAGATAGGAAGGAGATGTTGGTTTAGAATGAAACCATCACATAGATTAATGTAACTCATATCAGTCTTCATAATTGTTGTCTAGATCATGACATGATGTAATTGTTATGTAATGTATTTGTCAAAGAAAAAGGAAAATAAAATCATTATAAAGGTCAAAAGAAAATTATTCATAAGCTTGGGTTTCATGCTTTATATATTTTGTTTCTAGGTCAAGCCTACATTGAAGGTTTTTAGGGTTGAGTCATAAGTCATTGTCCTTGTCATTATGTTCTAGACCATTATTGGGCTTATTACATCAAGAAAGAAAAATTATTTAATGTAAAAATGGTCATGTATTGGTCCCCCACCAAGTTGGCCTCATAAAGGCTATTTTAACCCACTGGATGGCTATAGCTAAGAAGGGATTCAACCCCATTTGAATCATCAATTAATAAAGAAATGAATATGAAATTAGAGGTGCGAAAAAGGAGTCAAGAAGAAGGTGCAAAGGCTAAGGAAAGAAGAGACAAGTCAAGCAAAGAAGGAAGAGAACCTTATATAGCGAAAAGGACCAAGATTTCTATGTTTTTTTGCCACACATGTGAAAGATCTGAGGCTAGTTGTAGGGGATGAAGGTGCATGTTGAATTTTAGATGTTGTAGTAAGGGTCGAGACCCTATTTGACCTAGATCTTGAAGATTGATTTGACTAGTGTTTGACAAATTTTCTTGAGAAGTTTACTTGGTGGTTTGGAGGAGGTCTTGTTATTGGTCCAAAGGTCTTGGTTGTCTCATTTGATTTGGTTCTTGAAGATAAGAAGAGAATTTTGGTTGGGTTTTCCCCTAGGAAAGGGGTTTTTCTCTAGCTAAGAGCCTATGTCCCATGTTATTGTTCTTCATGTATTTTATTTTTGATAGTTGCTTAATGATAAGAAGTTAAAGAAGACATGAGAAAAATAAATAAGACTTAAAGAAGATAGAATACATCACAAGTAATTATCAAAGATAAGAAAATCGTTCTGCCTTTTGATTTTATAACATGGTATCAGGGTAAAAGTGAAGTAGAAGAGGAAAAAGGCAGTTTGAAGATCAATATATCTCATAATCTTAAGGAAAGGTTCTCGAGAAGTTTTCAAGCAAGATCATAAGGAAAAGATTTAGGAAAAGAAGATTCATATTTTGAAGAATTCTTGGAAGTGTTTTGATAATTAACTTGTAAGAAAGGACCTATTGAAGGCTACAAGGAGATCCCGACCTCTTGACATCATCAATAAAATTTGAAGTCTTGTACACTTATCTAGGAGGCATAAGGTTCTAAATTTAGGCTGAAAAACTCTGAGGCAAAGCCTCAGATTTGAATCTCTGTATCAGAGCTTAAAAAGAGGTTTAAGTGTGGATGAGAGGGATATTAATCCATGTGGTAGAGTGAGTAATATATTTAATGACTAGATGAAGAATATGGGTCAAAAGCCTTGTGAAAAAGACCAAGCATGAAAAACATTGTAAATTATCAGAGGTTCGTAAGGCATAATAACAAGCCTTATCTAATACAAGATTAAACTCCTTAAAAGAAATAATCATTTTGTCCAGCAAGAAGAAAACCAATTTGACTAAAATATTTATATGCCAATCCTATAATCCTACATAGTGAATATGGGAAACCCTAACCAGAGGGTAGGACACATGTTTATTGGCACTGTTAGGTCCCTATACTACTAGTGTAACCCCTTATTGTTATTAGTACAACCCCCTTATTATATTGTTGTGCCCATGTAGTCCCCATATTGTTATTATTGTGCTCCATAGAAGCCCACTATTTTTATTATTGTGCCCTTACATTATTATTGTTATGTCGGCTCTAATTGTATTATGACCCCTTAGACTCCTAAATATAGAAAGGAGGTCTTGTCATTTGTATCATCCAAGAATTGTTCATTTATGTAATATAAAGGAGGTTGTCCCCTTGAAGAGGCTTATTTCTAAGGCATTTATCTATCTTTTCTATCTTTGTGTGAGTTGGTTTCATAACATTTGGTATCAGAGCTTTGGATTCTAGGGTTTCGCTGCTCCAAATAGGTCATCATGGCATTTTCATTATAACTTCTTCTTCTTCTTCTTTTTTTCGCGACGTTTCATAAGTGAAAAAAACCCATTTGAGACAAAATCACGTTGAACTTCTGATCCAAATTTCAGATCCTGTCTCGCTATATTTTCAAATATATAGTCTGAGGAAGTTAGGTTTTTGCAGACCCCCGAATTACATTCCAAACAGGTCACCGTGAGAAAATCATCATAACTTTTGTTTTGAGCATCAGATTGAAATACCATAAGAAGTTTCAGAAATAGGACGACATCTGGTGTTCTGTGTATCAGTTTCAGGTACTAAGGTCGAAACAATGACATGTGGGACGTTGTATAAGTTCGCTCTACTAAACTAGTCTATAATCAGTTCACCGTGGGAGATTTGGCATAACTCTTCCTTGGAGAGTCCAATTTCGATCAGACTAGTGGCATTGGAAAGGGGACAGAGAGAGATACCATAGGAAGAAATTTCAGAACTTGGAGATCTGAAATTACAGATTTACAATCGTTTCAAGATCGAGCTCCTAAAATCAAGAAAAATCAAGATGAGGAAGTTTGATGTTAAGGATATGGTAAATTGGATACTACAGATGGAGAAATATTTTGATCTACATGGCGTACCACTGTTACAAAAGGTATGTATTGCATCTAATTATTTAGAACCAAATCAATTTCTATGGTATAAAGGGCTTTGTTCGCGTAAACCACTTGTTACGTGGTCAATTTTCATGGAGGAAATGATAACACATTATGAGGATACAAATAGCAACACCTTATTTTGCCTATTGATAAATCTCAAACAAAGGTGTTCAATGGCAAAGAACATTGAGGACTTTCAAAATTTGAATATAAGGGAAAATGATATTCCAGAGAAGTAGAGGATTGATGTCTCCATAGGGACTTTAGAGGATAACATTTAACATAAGGTTCGTCATTGGGAACCTGATTCATTGGAGAGGGAAAGAAAAATTGAAAACGATATTATGGAAACAAGGAATTCTACCCCTCACAACTATAAAGATCGAAGTGTTGTTTCTCCTAGCCTTCCACAACCTACAAGGGTGACACCACAACAATTGGAAGAAAAAAGAGCAAAAGGACTTTGTTACAATTGTGATAACAATTACATTAAAGGTCATAAGTGTGCTGAGAAGAAATTATTTTACATTGATTATGAAGAGCATGAATAAAAGGATCAAGAAACATCAAAAGAAGAGGATATACACCAGGAACCAACACCAGAGAAAGAAGAATGAATCCGACCATATCTTGTAAAGCATTGGCAAGAATTACCACTCCTCAAACTCTCAAGATAGAAGGACATATCAAGAAGCAAAAGGTTCAAGAAGTGAAAGATCACATCAAGAAATAAGAAATGAATCCGACCATATCTTGTAATGCATTGGCCGAAATTACCACTCCTCAAACTATCAAGATAGAAGGACATATCAAGAAGAAAAATGTTTAAGAAGTGAAAGATGACATCAATCATCAAGAAATGAATCCAACCATATCTTGTAATGCATTGGAGAAATTATCACTCCTCAAACTCTCAATATAGAAGGACATATCAAGAAGAAAATGATTCAAGCAGTGAAAGACCACATCAAGCAACAACAACGAGTTCTCCAAATTTTAAAGGATAACGCCACTTTGGTGCAAAATTGAATTAAACAATAGGGAGATAAACATCACAGTGAAAGAAGTTTTGATGTAGGTGATTGGTTATTTTTACAATGACATCTCAAGTAAGCAATTTATGAGAAGGAAATGTTGGCAATATTACATGCACTTAAGAAATGACGACCTTACCTAATGGGAAGACACTTCAAGGGAAGCAAAATGTTGTTACAGATGCACTCTCAAGAAAGGATGAGGATGTGGAAGCATTGTTTTGTGCCATTTCTATTATCCAACCAGATTCGATAAACAAAGCAAGG